>VUQK01014225.1:11213-33296 GCA_015106715.1 Bujurquina vittata
TTGCAGCTGAGCGGGGGGGCGGGTCTAAAATAGGAGACGTGCTCTAGAAGTTGCTGTGGAGATAATTGAATATTATTTTCAGGAATGATTAAGTTGACCTATGCAGTAGACTAATTATTTCTTGCAGGCCAGAGGAGAACAGGTTTAATAGATTTTGGTAGCAGTGAATAAGGGAAAATAAAGCAGCCAATCTGTAGACTTTCTGCTGACCGGGAACCAGGAACACTATCTGTGGAAAAATGAATAATATCCATCATTAGAGCTTGGCTTGGGGAATGATCACACATTTTTCTTGCAGTATTTCCAGGATGGTGTCCTCTGTCGTTTCGGGAAGCAATGTCCTAGTTCTTCTAGATCAGTGGTGTATAGTTCGTGTCTGCATTTCTTCACCACTGTGTTTGCTGTAAGTACAGTTCATCCATGCTTTAACTATTGGAATCTTGTTTTGTATTTATTTTGGTACTTATTCTGCAAATTCTAAATACATTTAGCCTTTTTTTTTACCCCCTTACATTTATTTGACAGCTGGTATCGGATGTAGTTTATATTTTAATAATGAAATTCAAAACATTTTACACCAGTTTGACACACAAAAAAAAAATGCAATGTGTGGGACAATCACTAGATTATGCACTGTCACAAGCTGCACATTAAATGATGTTTTAATCATGAATAATATATTATACAATATACTATGCAGTAATCTGGTCATCCACCCAATTTCTAAACTTCTTATCCAGTTTGGGGTCGCAGAGGAGCTGGAGCCTCTGTACAGTAATTTTATATTTAATTTTTAATTTGAAGTACTTCTGCAAGTACTTAAAATATGTCTTTACATCTACATACACACAGACTGCATTCAGAGTTTAAATATAGGGCATTTTCACTCATTCTATAGGTAGTTTTGCTTTAAAAAATTATCTAAATACACATTTTGCTGCTGCTCTGAATAATCCACAGACCTTAATATGACCATTTTTTAAAATAAGTGACTGATTTAAAAAAAATGTGTGAAACTGTTCACAGGTGGATGTTGGGAATTTTCATTTATCGATGAGCATTAGCTCTTAAAGAGCCTTTGTTCAACACTTTAAAAAAGTCAGATGAAACCAACCAATGCCCGGCTGCACCTGATGCTGAAGTTTGCTGGTGCGTTTGTGTGTGCTTGCATGCTGTGTACCCGCGCTTGTCCGTGAGTATGTGTGCTTCAGAACAAGACAGAATGAATGTGTGCACACGTGTCAGTGTCGGTGTGCATTGACTTCACCTGTCCTCCACCTTTGTAATCCCTGGGTACACCTGGGCCTTTTGGGCTTGAGGGCTTTTAGCAGATTGCATGTGTCAGACTTTGGACAATTACACTGATTGTTGCCCTAGAAACTCTGCTCTCACTTTGCTTCTGGGGGAGGAAAAAAGTTAATGAAATTAAAGGTGACAGAACAATATGGAAAATGAGAGAATCTGTCCGCAAGCTGCTTTTAATATATATCTCACTCTGCCATGCTACACAGAAATAGCAACTTGACAAACAAATGAAAAAGGTTTTAATACACCCAAAGGTCAATTCTGTAACTGCCTAATGAACTCAAAACTTTTTTTAAAGTTCATCCAAACTTAGAAAAGCTGATTTAAAGGTTTCTCTTCACAGAACTGCATAAAATAAATATTTCTAAGAAGAAAATTCATCAGCCGCAAATATCCCACATTCGGTATAATTGCTCTGTTAAATTCATGACTTGAACCTTCCTGTCAAAATTGTATGTTGATATTCAGGAAAGCTGGGAAGCCTAATGCTCATCTTATTCTCTAATGGCCATGATCAGATTGAGCTCTCCTCTCAGCCGTACATGAGCATCATTAGTAAACAGCAGAGCGAGGAGCAACAAGATCGTTTGTGCTGAACACTCGGGCAGAAGCGTAGAAAGAGAAACAAGTCTCCGAGGAGATTACAACTGATTCATATCTCCGCTATGTTAAGATATGGGATGTAACTCTAATGTGCACAACTGAGGGATCCTACATTGGAAAGTGACGGATGCACGCTGAGACGCATGGATCATCGTAACATAAATCTCACCTGCTACAGATCCATTCTACATGTGTGTCATATTTCACATCATCCATCGGCATTATAGACCTTCCCCGAGCACACACAAAAGAGAACATGTCACAGGAAAAGAGCGGCCAGAATAAGTTCCTCTGAAAATGGCTTGGTCCCATCAAGCATCACAGTTTGAATCCCAGACTGCAAAATTAGCTAACCTAGAGGCAGTCCCTTACACTTGTGCTTTCTCTGTTATGAAAGCGTAAAATAGGTGCTGTGAAAAGAGTCATTTCAGACAAAAGAAGGGGGGTGAAAAAATGGAAAAACAAGAGTTTATGCACTGTTAGCTACAGTATTAGAATCACAGAAATAAAAAGGTGTGTGTGAATGCTGTGCTATTGTGAGGTGGTTTGGGGCTCCAGTGAAGAGTAGGTGTGAACACTAATTAAACATAACATCTGCTGGAAGTGGAGACTCTAGCAGCCATCAAGCCCACAATCAAGTCATCAGCTATTAGAAACCACAGTATTATTGTTCTGTTGGACGAAAACAATACATTTTGTTGATTGATCAGAGGGGGAAATGCTCTTCCTGTACGCTGAATCCTGCCTCCATGTAGGAGTTTCTTACCCACTGTGGACCTTTGTCAGGTAATGTCTCAGTTTATTAGCACTGATATGAACTATAAACCCAAATTTTGTTTATGATGAGGGGCAACGGGGCATTGTTGAGTGATGATATTGCATGAGGGAAGCATTATGTACACTTCATAATATTGGCTGCTCAGCACATTCCCTACGCTAGTCCAGTCCAGACTTGTTTTTTTATGGTAGCATGGGGCTTTAGGACACTGTAAGTCAGGGTTTCATCTGCGAGAGCAACATTATGGCTCCTTTTCTGTATGCGCTTGTGTACTTGTTGGGGTGTGTGTGTTTTGTGCGTAGATTAATGACCACTGGCATAAGAAATGCCACCGACTAGTGTTTTACACAAACAACTTCTGGTTTTGTGACGATATACGCCTAAGGGTGGAAGCATGACTTTTGCTGTCCTCTGTTTCTCCCACCATCCCTCTCTCTCTTCATCATCCATCGCTCCTGTTCACCCGTGCCACCTCACTAATGATTGCTCAGCGGCCATGAGTCTGCCATGCATCATTTACCAGGGGCTCTGGAGAGGCTGCCATGGAGAGCAGAGGAGAAAGGGAAAGAAAGAAATTCTCTGTTCCTGCAGGTAGGAAGGCTGAAAGGAGCAACAGTGCTATCCAGAAAGAGAGAATGAGAATGAGCAGAGGAGCTGACAGAGGTGGAGACACCAAGAGACAAGCATGTGCTGAAAAAGCAGCATGAAGGGGGAAGGTGAGAATAAGCTGGAGGGGAACAGGAGGCCCATTTTATTAATCACAGCCTTGATCTGGTGGGAAACACTGACAGCTCTGGATAGAAATAATACTCAAGAACTGCAGCTAGTGCACTTCCCTCTGCCACTGAGAATGGGGGTGACTAAGGCAAGACATAACAATGTTTGCTTTATATGTGTGTTGTTTGTGGTTGATGGAGTTGCACAAGCTGATTGTTGAGCCAGGGCAGAATATTGTAACCATGATATGTAAAAAGTGTTTTTTAAAAAAAATATATATTACTAGGTGTGAGATTAGCCAGACACAGAAATTGTGTCAATAATGATAATATTGTTAATTATTATTAGTATAGACATTATTAAAAATGGCTATTTCTATATGTTTTGTACAGTTATGATTGGATACTCTCTTTTCACCTCCATGTACCTGTATTTTCTGTTTATTTTGACAACTGCATAAAAAAAACACAATATAAATTCATAGATAAATTTCATTGAAAGTATTTATTTCAATAGTCCATCCATTCACTTCCACTTATCCACTTATCCCACTTATCCCGTTAAGCTGACATAGGGCGAGAGGCAGGGTACACCCCGTACAGGTCGCCAGCCTGTCGCAGGGCCAACACGGAAAGACAGACAACCATTCACACTCACATTCACACCTATGGGCAATTTAGAGTGACCAATTAATTAATTAAGGGCAGCATGGTGGTTAGCACTACTGCCTCGCAGCTAGGATGACATCTGGATGGTCTGGGTTTGATTCCACCTTGGCCTCTCTATGTTTAGTTTGCATGTTCTCCTCGTGTCTGCTTGGGTTTCCTCCCACAGTCCAAAGACATTTATTTCAAAAGATTGATAAAGAAGTTAACAATTATGTTATGTTTATAAATTCACAATCCTACCAGTATTGTCTTTTTATTGTGTATTTTAAAATAGTAAGCAGTGCTGTGCAAAAGTCTCCAGCCACTCGTAGTTTCTTTATATTTTGCTTGGAAATGTGTTGATGCATGTGCAAACCTACATAAAAATACAGTATATAAGTGTATATATGTAAATAATGCAAAATTTCTTTAATTAATCTTCAAGAATAGTTTTCCAGGCTTCTTGGAGGACTTTCAAAGCTCTTCTGTAGATGTTGGCTGCCTTTTGTTCCATTCTCCATCAAGATGATCCCACACTGCTTCAATCGTGTTGAGGTCCAGATTCTGGGGAGACCGATCCATGACTGAAAGTGTTCAATTGTGTGTTTTTCTATCCAGGTATGCTTTTACGGTACTGGCAGTTTGTTTGGGATCATTGTCTTGCTGAAAAAATGAAGATACTTCACTGGCTACAGCCCAAAACCATGACAGAGCCTCCACTGTATTTTACAGATGGCTGGAGAAACTTCCAGCTGTATACCTCTATCCTGACCTCCTCAGTAGATATTGACAATGAATTGAACCAAAACTTTTAAATTTGGATTCTTCACTCCATAAGACCCATTGATTCTGATTTTCAGTCCAGTTCTTGTGTAATTTGGCATACCTCAGCCTTTTCTTCCTGTTTCCCTTCCTTCAGAATGGCTTCTTCACGGTCAACCTTCCACTGAGACCATTTCTGATGAGGCTTCAGATGCATCTCAGGTCCTTTTTTTTATTTCTTAAGGACATGACTTTCAGATACTGCTCATCTGCTGTAGATGGTTTCTTTTAGGCCTGCTTGTCCAGGTTCATCAGATTTTTTAAGGACACACTGCTGAGATCTGCCAAGTGTTTGGCTAATAGCTTTTAGTCAATCACATTGTTGGTTCAAAAAATACAATTCTGTTTCTGGCTTATATTTGAGATGTTCATGACTAAAGAAATAGGAACAAATGATGTGTTTTTGTGACAGGCTCGTATTAGTGCCTAGATTTATTTTACTAAATTGTTATGTGTGGACACAAAACTGGTTCCCTTGAGTTTGGTGCATTTTTTATCACTTTTTATCAGGTACAAGGACTGGACTTAAAAATGAGTGGAAAAAAGACAGCCAATGTCCAAAGAAAAACTTTGAAAGACCCTCAGAAAGTCTGGGCAACTATTGCTCAAGACCACTTTAAGATCTCGGTAGGAAAATATGACAAAATGAGGACTGGTTCAACACTTTTGCACAATATTGTATAAAGCAGAATGCAATGAACAGTCTGTTTTCACTGACATTCAAAATCACAAAGGTATCTGGGATTTTGTATGAAACAGTTTTGCTTGACACATTTGAATGGTCTTCAGCTGTTACCCAAAACAAAACCAAAGCTGTGCTTCACACTTGTGAAAAACAGCAAGATGCTCTAACAAAATAGAAATAACACCACAGCTGTATCACAGCAATGAATTGTTAAGGTTTTCCTATCAGGTACTGCATATATTGAAATAGATCTAACATAGGTGGCTAGCTGGCTGGTGTCCAATGATACAACCCAGCAGGGTGTCATTGGCTTACAGAGCACGACCAGCCAGTCAAAAGGAGTCTAATATTAAAATCTACCTTTCTGGTCACAAAAGCAGACAGTGACAGAAGTGACAATTTTTCACATTCCTCCTCCAAGCTAAACGGACTCTATTATTAGATGTCTGACTGGGCAGCCAATCATGTTGATAATAATAGGTTGGATTTCTGCAGACAGGAGATAGATAACATAGGATCCGACCCCACAGAAAGCCGTTCAGTGGTCATCTTATTAGCCTATAAAAAACTCAGGTGTGGGTGGACTTTGTCTGTACATGGCCTCCCATTATACCAGTATCCCATCCTTTCTGGAAGTGGGAGCTAACAGGGGCAGAGAGGGGAAGACAGGAAAAGACGGGGGAGTAAAATGGACGGGAAATACTCAATTAGAGAAATAGTACTTTAGTACATGGTGCATTATGATTACACTTCACACTAATAATACATTTCAGGTTCCCTGTTAAATGAAATTTAATACAGATTTTCCAGCTTTTAATAGAAGTATGGTGAGTGTGCACACTGAGCAAAGTGACAAATGGTTTTCCACGTCTGTAAATGCGAATAATCAATATATTGGCAGGTTGTTAGTAACCAGAGGCTACAAGGACAATCAGGAGCTTATCTTGTTTCCAAGTATTATCTTTGACCTTTGCGCTCCAGCAGTTAAGGTCCTTTTTTATTTCAAGAGATGCAAATCATTGTGGTGGTTACCAGTCAAATCCATGCAAAGCACTCAATTGAGGTTAAATCCACAAATCAGGATGTTTATGTTGCATCGAACAAGGAGGTCATATTGTTACGATGGTGGGTTGTGTGTCACAGGCAACCTGAGGAAAACGCATGAACGCAAGTTTCTGTGAGCCACCGAGGTCATTCATCTCTGATTTTTATAGCAGCTGGTGTAAAAAGACATATTTAGAAAAAAAAAGAGCTTTGAAGTGGGATTTTAGACAAAAAGTATAGCCAGCAAAGATAGTAGAATTTTATTCTTTCACATAAAAGCATGAAATATGAGCCACCTCAGAATCACAAATATAAGACAAAGTGCAAGAAAAGGTGTGATATTATATACTATCTTTGTAAAATTACAGAAAATTGAACCTTGTAGTTTTGTGCCTTTTTAAAGCAATGATGTAGATAACAGGCAGAGAAACAGGGCACTGCTACGCCGAGGCAGGGTGCAACCTGAGAAAGAATTAATGAGCAAGGATCACACCAGCTTACAAGGAGCAGAACAGGGTTGTGAAGGTGGACCTTTCAATGCTGGAGAAGCATCTGCTCCTCTCATCGTCTGTTATTTGAGAAATCACAAGGTGATTGAGTGACACAAAAAAATAATCCATCTCAGTGAATTCTGACTTCCCTAATAGTGCAATCTTAGACATTTTAGTAATGCTAAGAGAAATATGGAAAGTAATCCAATGACTTGAGGAGCAGCATGGGTGTGAACTTGAAGCGTGAGGATTACAGTCCTTTTCCTGTCACATTTCCAGTGTTCGGGTTTTAAAGTGGCTCCTTCTGCAGCTAAAAGAGACAAAGGAACAATCATACAACTAACTAACACGGTGAGTGAGCGTGCTCCTGGGCTCTCACATTCCCTTTGGAGGGCACGCAGCAGCCTTTCATGTCTGCTCCTTTCTCTGTAGCTTTCCTCTCATCTCTATGCTTTATGTTCTGCTTTCTGAGCAGAGTTCAAACACAGGGGACCGGTTTAGATACCGGAGGTTCCAACTGCAGTACCCCATTGAAGGAGAGCATATAGTAAAACATATCCTCCCTTCCTATTGGAAGGTGTTGGGAACTTGTATGAATAATCTTACCTTCTTTTAATCAGGGCACGATAAAAGATAATATTAAAGGCACCCTGAAAGTTTAAGATGAGACTGTGAATCATTATAGGGGCAAATGGTCACACCCAGAATACTATATTCCAAACACTTTGGGATTCAGCTTTCCAGATAAACCAGTGTATGAATCAATACATAGAAAAGACAAATGAAAGGAAGGGCGAGCGGGGGGGTGCATCTGGGTCGATGGACTTTCAGGTGACTGAGAGGAAATGGGAGCCTTGTTGTGTTTTGCATGCGTGTGTGTTTTACACTGTGTGTGCTTTAGTGGCTACGCTTAAGACCTATATTGCACTTTTGTGCTGCAGATGTATATCGAGGATGCGACTGTCTTTCTTGTGGTGGATCTCATGGCTACCATTCTCTTGTTTGCTATCGACTCAGTCTTCTACAGGAAAAATACTTCCTGTAGAAGTATTTTTCAGGAGAACAGGGAGAGCTCCTTGCTGTAAACAGGCATTGAAGTGCATTAATAAAAAGAAAGTGAGACCAGCAGAGAGACATCAGTGCACCAGAAACCCCAGTGGAATCCACAGGCACCTATAACAGGAACAGACAATGATAGTGAAAATCTACTTTTCACGTGCCAAAAAACAAACAAACAAAAAAATTCCAAAGGAAAACACCTGCTTAATCAGTCATTTTATTATTAATTGGATGCTAGCAATATTAATCTCGTGCTTCTACAAATACAATTATATGGATTAGGTAAGAAGACATAATCTGCTGCTCAATCCTCATTATTATGGTGATTAATCCACACTGATTACCTAATTTTAATTAACATAATGAGATGCCCAGAGTATCCATTGTGCCAACGGTGAATGTGATCTTTGGCTATGTTTTGTGTACCCTGAAAGCATTAGTGTTGCATACACGCGTCTGTGTGCGTGACTTTATGATGTGAGATATACCTAGCTGACAGGGACGGTCGGCTGCTTGAAATTAGATTACACAATCACAAACGTCCCAATCAGGGCTCATGCATAATTCATCCCTCTTGCTTGGCTTTCATAATTACTTAATTAATTCCCAGCTCTAAAGAGATAGGCCAGTGCTAATCCTCCAGCCTCCCCTGGGGCTTCCCAGGACTGCTATAGATGTCCTGTCCCAGGATGCACTGCAGCAAATAGAGGAAGGCATCCCAAACAGTTGTGCGGACTGTAGCCATGGTGCTAAATCTGCTCTCTTATGAGACCTCCTTTTGATTTTTCTTTTTGTTAATATAGGTTGGCATTCAGAATTCTAACTTCCCTGTAAAGCTCTCAGCTGGAGTTGTGTACAGGCAAAGTGCTTCCATCCCACTGTGAGAGCTCCTGCACGCCTTGTACGTTCCTCAAGCTGCAGAGAGAATGGCTTCTGACTGATCTGATGCATTGGAAAATAGGGAGACGCCACATACTTGCATTCTTTTACAAGCAACATGTGCTCAAGACTGTTTTAGCTGCTTCTTCATCTCTTGTTCTTTCAGTGGAGTAACAGACTCATGCATTCTGTTTGGCAGAGAGAGAAACAAAAGGGAAGCACTTCTGAAGCGCACTCACATAGTTATGTATTTTGATTCTGCTCCAGTACCCAGCAAAACCAAATTTAAAATTTCATTTTATGTTTTTTTTAGACTGCTTTGATATCAACTAGAATGCCTTAGGAAGTAATAACTTTAAAATGAAGGGGGGGAAAAATACATGTTAGAATGAACGTAGTTTCCTTGGATCTGTGGGAAAGAAAACAAGAACAAGGGTTTTTACAGGGAACGAAAAGTCATATTAATTGTAATGACTAATGGTAACGGCCATAAGCTGCACAGCATTAATTCCCTTTGGCTTTTAATGTAAAGTCTAATGAACCAGACATTTAACAAAGCCTCCTACTGGACCAGGACCTACTTACTGGCTGATGAATGAATTTCAGCAAACATAGCAACACTTATTTAATCACACCTCCACATCCTCCGTGGTAATGGCAAATAACATCTATTACTGGAATTACGTTGACCCAATATGAGTGAGTCCACGGCCTTTCCTCCCTCGCTCGCATTTGAAAAATGTTCTGTCACTTATTCGGCTGTAATTAGCAATTATCCATACAGTAAAATCATTTCTTAACAAATTAATTATATGTCCGCTGAGGAATTAAATCACAAGTGTTGGGGCCGGGTGTCAATGTTGTACAGAAGAACTGGTCACCTGCTGCTCCTGTGCTGCCATTGTACCGCATGAGGCCACAGTGGGACTCCAATGACCGAGAGTTTCTGCAGAGAAAAGAGCGGGAGAGGACAGCAAGAGACCAAAGACAGATTGAAAACACTCCAATCAATCAGTGATTTGACTTTGGGCTAAGTCCATGTTGATAATTAGCCAGTCAGTGCAGGGTGGGCAGTGGAAACTTGCCAGGCAGGTGCCTAGAGGCCCTCGGGGGATATGAACTGTCTCTTCCCTTCATTAACTCCTCTCGTCCTCTCCCCTTGTCCGCCTGATCCTGCGAGCGGCCGGGGCTGCTGGGTAATTCAGTCTCCAGTCTCTGAGGTGACCCCATGCCGTAGGGCTGAGGTAGCAGAGGATACAGCACTTCTTTTTAACCTCGCTCTGACTCTTCTTTTCTCTGTTTCCAAGACCACGCTTCCTGTTGTTAGCTCTTTTTTACAGGCTTGTGCTCAAATGGTCAAAATGCCATGACCTTTTTTTTAAAAAAAACAACATTTTTCCTTACCTTTCATAAAGTCTTCAGCGATGGTGGTCAAAGTGAAAGACTGTAGCGTCTTATCTTTTGTGCTTTTATCTGCCTTATGCTCTTTATGTCTGTCTTTCTCTCCATCTGTCTGTCTGTGTAGGTATGCAATTTCCTCTCATCTCACTATTTGCTGCACTTTATTGGGCCTTTATTGCAGTTCTTAGCTGATTGCTCATATTTATTTACAACAAATGCAGTTAAGAGGTACTGATGTGAATGCAGTGGGCATATAAATGCAATGCTCATCTCCTGTTAGCTCATTAGAATGTATTGCCTAGCTTTTATCTGAACCTTTTTTTCCTTTTGTCTTCCTGACTGCAATTTTGAACATCTCTTAGATTAATGCTGTCAGAAACAGTAGCTTTGTTCCAAAAAGACTTATGAAAAAATTCTGCCAAAAAAAACCCCCAAAAAACACGAAGGGCCTTTAAAGATGAGATACAGTCTTTAATATGTGTCAAAAACTGAGTTGTCATAATATCCGGCTTTAATAAGGCATGTGCAGAGATCCTTGTCTCACAGAAACCCACCCACCCGAGCATGCACGCACACAAATGCTCGCCCAGTAATCAGTATGATTTCATATTATGGCTTTTCACATAGCCATTAAAACTGAGTTACAATGTGATTATTGCCTGTGACAAATGAAGAGGTTATATTCAAACTGTTAAACAGCTCATAGCTTTTGATAGGAGACATACTGTATGTGATCATTTAAGGTGTTTCAGGCAGAGAAATGCAGTCTGCCTATTTCTCTTTCTTTTCTTCTCTTGCTCTCCCACTGAAGTACATGTATATTTATATATTTTGAAATATGTTAATCTGAGGTATTTGAAGTTTGGAAGAAAGAGTATTGCACACAATATATTCTTCCCTCACCCACATACGTAGGAAATGCCTGCGCACACACATACAAATGCATACAATCCCAATCAGAACACCTTTTGTGAAAGCATGTTCATCACTGGGTTTTGAAGTATCACAAAACTCTTTGTCGATTAAAAAGATCATTTTAAATGATTATTTGCTGTAATGCACACAATCAGTGCATTTGATGGAGGATTGCGTTTCACTGGAACACTGTCAGTACCGCAATCGCTTTCAAAGAAGCGGTATCTCTCAATATGTTAGGCAAAATGACATAAAGAGTGAGACATGCACACACCAAATTTGCGCGCCATGGCACACACTCGCAGATGACAGGTGCAGTACGCTTCCCTGAGCAGCTTTGCTTAATGACAGATGGTGGCAGGTGATCAGGTCCTAGCTAAGCTATGACTGTCACCTTTAATCTTCTAAAACAGCATGCGTACACACACAGAAATACTCCCACCACCACTGCACACTACAATTTTTCTTTTTTTAACTCCACACCCTGCATGTCTGATTGCTATCCTGTCTGCTGGGGGTAGGGACTACCCCAGGGGGAACCAAAGTAGAACCAGTGACTAAACAAATCTGCCTCTCCCTGAGGACCCTTTTTCTCATTCCCCAGTGCATATGCACCTAAAGTGCTGCTGCTGTCCCATCTCATCCAGGCCAGGCCCAGGCAGGCTCCTGCAGGGCATGCTTTAATTACTTCCTTTCCCGTTACCCTCACTGGGCATTTAGGTGCGGCCACAATCTTAAAGTAGTCGGGGGTGGTGGATGGTGGTTTGAGAGATTAGCATATCACACAGACTAGTCTTTGCTGGTGTGTACATGTATTGACAGAGGGTGGTAATGAGGAAAAAGGACCTCCCTCCCACAGTTCAAACCCCTACCCATGGTTTAACACAGGGATTTCAAATTGAGCTACAGATAGAGATGCAGGACCTCTTTATCTCCCTGTTACAGGTAGAGGGAGTGACCATGTTTTCTTCAATTTTGGCACAACGGTCGGACAAAAGGATAAAAAAATCAGGCAACCAAAATACGAAGAGAAATTTCCACACTCAGACTTTGATTATAGCCTGTTTGTTTCTGTTAAAATAGAATATTGCTTTATAGTTTTCCACGCAATCACTCACATCACACTGTTCTAACAAAAAGACAACTTCTTATTTCTTTCCTAACCTGAAAACGAAACGTTCTCTTTTCTGTTTTCTCAGGCAGCTTGCCTGCTGGTTAGGTTAGCTTTGGCCCTTGTCCAGCTGATCCAGCACTGCCCACTACCACCCAGTGAGAGGCCTAGGCTCGGTGTCACTTGCGATACTAGAGTGTGACCGCTGGTGCCCTTTCTCTGCCGCAGGGCCAAGAGCTCCTTACTCCCATGGATTTTTCATTTGTGGATCTTGCAGAATCAATGTTCTGTTTTTGCCTTCCCAGACAGGGAACATGGATCAGCACTTTCTTTCATCACTTCTCATCTCTTTGTGCCTCTGTGTGTGTGTGTGTGTGTGTGTGTCTCTGTGTGTTTATGTGTGTGTACCTGAGTGTACGGTTATTTCCTTTTTCCTCAATCTTTCCCCACACTGTCTGCCTCTTGGAAACAGCATCCCCTTCTGCCATTACTTTATCCTTCTTCAGTTCCTCTCCCATTTTTATTTCCACCATGCCATGGCATCAGTAGTGTAAGCACTAGGCTAACATCCAGTTTATTTTTTTCTTCTATTTTTTTAAACATAATCAGTCATCCAACAGGGTATTTAAACACCAAGCTATTTATTTATGTAGACAAATTTCTATCCCTGGAGCTGTTCTCATCACAGCAAAGGTCTGGAGGCAGGACAGGGAATAGCTAAAGATTTAAAGCTAGGGAAAGTAGGGCAGGAGTCCCTCTTTGACAAACTAAATTGTTTGAACTGTTCTTTAAAGCACAGCATGGGGCAGTTACAGAGCTTTGCTTCTCCACCTGTTCTCAATTGGATGGAAGAGTTTAGAAGCAGGTATTTTTTTCACCAGTACCCATGGCGCCTTGCTTCCTAAGAGACTTTTAGTTGGGTAGAAGGCATTGTTACAAACACTGCACCTTACTATGACAATGACTGGATAAAAGGGAGTCTAGCTGAGCTTTGCTTCCTTTTGGGCTTCACTGCACACAATGTAAATGATTTCTCTCTTGTGCTCCCTCCAGTTCTGCTGTCCAGTGAACCATTGGACACAAATAATGAATCGCATTTTACACTTCCACAGAATGGAGGAGTGAAAGGTAAAACGTTACAAAACTTGCCTTTGCAAAACGTGGACCTGCTTCCAGATCCCTGTTCCTGCTGCTCACCAAACAGATGACATCCAAACACAAGATGGAAAATAATTGCATTCTCAGCACACTCTCAGACAAACACTCCCTGTGGACATTTGGGCCAGTTAATTGGAATTTCACTTAGTGCCAACGAACCATCAAGTAACGCAGTGGGCTTGTGCTGGCTGCTGTTCATGTTATGTTGCAAGAGGAACTGAAAACCTCTGCATACCAGCTTCCAGACAGTTTGGAAGCACTTCCTGGCTAGTGGAAGAAAAAATGTGCCGGGGTGAATTTAACTGTGAGTACAAATCTTAATAAACAGGATAATTATTTCATTTATTTAAAACCCATTCACTTGGTGATCTGTGACTTTTGCATTTCGAATTGCTTATTTTAAATTTCTTATCTTTTGTAAGCATGTAAGGTGGATATACCAACATTCCTCTGGAGTTCCAATATTAACAGTGCACAGTGACCTTTCAAAGGCTTTTAAAAAAAAAAAGAAATAGAAAAAAGCTGGACTGTATCCTTCCTCGTGTGTAAGAACAAAAGAAAATTCAGGTTTCCTGGTTACAAGTACACCACTTTGGAGGAAGTACACAGAGAAAGATCATTTTGTACTGTTTTATTCAGACATAATATGCCATGTCAACTGCACCGATAATTTGTAAAAATATGATTTTTACACTGAGGTGATACTGGCATTGACTGGGGTTATAGTTATAGTCATTTAATTAGTTCCTTGTATATTTATAGTTAAGCTAAAATGGGAGAAATTTACCTTGAAGGCTCTCAGCCAGACAGGCTCTCTTAGTGGTGGTTAACAGTGCTGAAAGTTTGTATTTTAATTCAAACTATGATCTTTTCCTGAAGCCATCCAAGTAGTTCGGGTGCCTAAAACTAACTGTAATGTGACAGAAACCTGAAAATTAAATAAAAGGAAACCTCTGTGGCAAAACCTCTCTGGCTAGCTATGACTCTGTCTGTCTCATTCATTCCCTTCATTCATCAGCGTTCCTCTCCTGGTTCCTCACCTTTGCTCTTCATCTGAGCTTCATCCCTCTGTTTGTTCTGCAGTGTCTTCAGCCTGGTTTGCACCTTGATTAGATTTTTGAGCCTTTTTTTGTTGGTTTTATTCATTTGTCACCTGCTGTCCAGCCAGGGTTCACTGTTTGTTCTTCTTTTAATCATAGCTGTCCTTTGGGGGTAAATGTTTTTGTTCTGCCCCTAATTACAGTAGGATGTGCACACTTTTGGCTTTCTCTAAGATGTGGCCTTTCCTCGTGCCCTCTCCCCTCCACCAAGCACAGCACAGTGCCAGATTTTTTTGCACATCTCTGGTGAGTATTTCATCATACAGTTTCGTCATGTTGACGCAGGTGCATGCCACAGTCAGATAGCATCAATGTCCAGCATTATTTCCAAGACTCCCGCTCTATAGCCAGGGGAAGCGTTAAAGGCAGGCAGAAAGCCTGTGCAGGTCTAGTTTCACCTCCTCCACCATATATTAAATCCCACCCACTCCCTAGGAAAGTCAAGGGGCCATAAAAAGCTCTGCAAGAGAGAGAGGAAAGGAGGAATCATTACGTGCAATTTATAAACCATTAAGAGCCATATTAAAAAGCCTGCAATCTAATTCACCCAGCAGTGGGCTCTGCCAATGATGGTGGCCAAGGGGGAGAGGAGAGTTCATTTAGGGAGTGTGTTTTGGCCACTCAAAGTGTGTGATGTTAATAGGGTCCGGGGGGTCACCTCTAGTCAAGGGAGGCTGCTTACCTCTGCACGGATGCCCAAGTCAGCAGTGGGAGGGTCGAGGGAGGACAGGAAGGCTGACAGAGAGAGAGAAATGGGAGGAAAGGGGATAAGAGAGTTGAAAAGATATGATATTGCTTACACATCCCACCTAGTCCAGCTGGTCATCTCTTAAAAGTAAATGAGGTTTCACAGCTGTAACAGCTTTAAGAGTGTATACTGGTGAAATGAACATACACATTTGCCCCTTCAGCTGCTGGACCTCTTAGTGGGAAGATTATTACAACTTTATTCTGGATGAAGGAGCAGAGCTTTGTTTTGATGTGTAGGGAAGAAGCCAAGGTCCCTAAGGATATCAGCGATTTCAGACTGCATCTAAGACTTTTTACATTTTCCATTTCATAAAATAGCACAGATAAAAAAAAAAAGTTACCTTTGGTCCAAATATTTTGCTCAGTATGCACAATAGCTTCAGTGAGATGCTGGACCAAAACATGTGTAACATCATAAAACAGTGGATTGAAGATTAATTGTAATTGTCAGCAGCAGCACAAAGTTGTATAACACAATAGCAGATGTAGTCCCTTTGTACTACCAACAAAAAATATAAATAACTGAAGAAAAATGTAATCATAAAATGAAGCTATAATTTCAGCTGAGGTTGGGGGGGAGGGGGTGAATTCATTTGACTCACAGCCTGAAGAAAGAAATTGCTCCGTAGTGTGTCAGAGCAGCAGCAGATACTTCTGTCTCACTTGCCAGATGGCAGCAGGGTGAACAGACAATGGCCAGAGTGGGTGTAGTCTTTTCGTATCCTTTGGGCTCTACACACACACCTCATTTCACCTCACTTCTGCTGGAGTGGTGGCGGTCATGTGCGGGGTGGTTTAGTCACCTGCTGCAGAGCCTCCCGGTCCTTGGCCATTCATATTCCACACCAGTTTGTGACGTGCACACTTAGGATGCCTTCTGTTGCTCCTTTGTAAAAGAACTTGGCACTGTTATTTAGCCTTCTTTGTTTTTCCTAAAAAGAGCAGTACTTTCTGAGCTTTCTTTACCTGCGTTGAAATTTGGCTTTGTTATCATTAAATTGATACAGAGCTGTTAGAAGAAAAGTTTAAAAGAAAACCGGCAACTGAAGCTGGACATTGTTCCAAAATTTTCAGGAGCGTGTCAACTATATTTAATAATCTAGATTTATACCATTTTTTTCCAGTACTGTTACCATGTAGAGTGAGGGAAATTTGCTCTCCTGCTGAATTTGTAAGTTTGCTCACTTCCAAACAAATGAGCAGTCTCTGATTTTTATGGTAGTTTCATTTTACTGGAGACAGACAGAATATCCAATATAACCAAAAAGCCAGAAAAAAAAAACACATTACATAAAAGTTATGAATTGATCTGCAAGTCATTGAGTGAAATGAATATTTGATCTCCTACAACCCGGACAGAATTCTGGCTCCCACAGATTGGCCATGTGCCCATGTGGCACACAGATTACAATCAATCAATTACAGATAGTCTAGATCTCAGCCTGATATGTGTATAAAGCACACATGTCCACAGAATCACTTCCTTTCCAACCTCTCCAGCACCATGCGTGAGGTTAAAGAGCTGTCAAAAGATGTCAGGGACAAAAGTGTAGATGTTTGTGCAAGAAGTAAATACAATGAAAGAATAGAAATAGTATGACCATCAATGGCCCTCGGTCGGAGATACCATGCAAATCTTGCCTCATGTGGTGAGGATGATCATGAGAAAAGTGGTTTATTAGCCCAAAACTACACGGGAGGATGCTACACGCTGTGTTTGGAGAAAGAGAAATGCTGAGTATGACCAAAAGAACATCATCCCCACAGTCACAGAGGTGGAAACATGATGCTTTGAGGCTGTTTTTCTGCTGGTTACAGGATAATTTCACTGCATTGAGGGACCAATGAATATGGCCACGTACTGTAAAATCTCGGACTGTTAGGGGAGCCAAGCCAAGAAAGCTAAAGGATTTAGAGAGTTTCTGTAAAGAGTGGGACAAAATACTCTGAGATGTTTGCAAACCCGGTGACCAGCTGGATGCCAGCAGGGGTTATTACACCAAGTACTAAATCATGATTTTTTTAAGCATAAATTACCTATTTCACTCAATGACATGCAAATCAATTCATAACTTTTTTGTAATGTGAATTTTCTGGATCTTTGGTTGATATTCAGTCTCTATTACAATAAAGCTCTCATAAAAATTAGAGACCATTTCATTGTACGTGCGCACACTAACTAAACAAACTAACTAAATAATTATTTCCCCTACTGTACATATGTCCCCTAAACATTTTCTCTGATTTCAAATACAGTTTACTGGACTTTTTTCAAACAATGCTGTTTTATTTTGTTTCTCCTGAAGCTCTTTATAACACGGATTTTGAAAAGTTCTATATAAATAAAGACTGTCCGCATTTCTTAATATTTATCTGAGCTTCAGCACTAACTTAGCTGTGGCCAACTTTTATTTTTCTTATTTCCCTGCAAGCATCTCTAAAACGCACTGAGACATTTGCTTAACCTGTAGACAAAGAATATGTTAATGTAGTTTAGCTTTAGCGGTGAGTAAAGTTGAATTGTAGGTGAACCATTATACATATTTTAAAAGTTTGGCTTGGCAAACAAAACAAATTGTGTTCTCAGTTGTTCTACTGTTTAAAAACAGCTTCATACACTTAGATTTCCATTGACTGACAATATGGTTTTGCATTATGGCTTCATGCAGCACAACCAAAAGGCATGTCAAATAAGAGGCAGCATTCAATTAAGAAAATGAGTCTGCGATCTAAGATGTATTTGGTCTAATAATAAGTGAAGAACCGCAGCATTCAGTGGAGATACAGGAATAGCATATCAGTACTCTAAAAGCACTGAAGGACAGTCTGTGATTAGCCACACTAATGGGACTGCTCCTGGAGCAAAACATTTTAAGCATTTTTGGTTCTAATAAGAGTAGACCAACTAGTTCTGTTTACATCGCTGCAGCATTGATACAATATACAGGGCGCACACAGACATGCATATATTGTCTTTGTAGGGAGACGGTCAGGAGGTTCAATAACTGTGGCATTGAGAGCGTCTGCACGGAGCCCGAGGCCCTCTCTCACCGTATCAAAACAACGCCACACTCAATACAATCCAAATTGAGCCCTCATGTGGAACACTGCACAAATCAATATTCTTAAAAAGGTTACACGTCAAACTATTAAATACTTTATTGATCCACGAGCAATATGTAGTGCGTATATGGAAATCTATAGATGCTCTATGCGATCCTTGTCCTGTAGCGGTGAAGTAAGAATTATTCTTATTATTTAACTTCTTGGTGTCACATAGCAAAGCACGGGATAACTAATGATAACTAATGCTCCATCTTTTTTGAGCCTCCCGTAAAATTCACTGCCAAAATCTAACACTTTGTTTCCGACATGCAGTTTGACATTACGTTTTCTCCCATACAGAAACAGAAAGAAGGGAGACAACATTTAACAGGGCTACCTCTAACTCAGCTCTTACATAAGTGATGTTAAGAATATCTCAGAAAAAAAAAAGACTAAACCTCAGGTTCAGAAACATTCATCTTCTTTCTTATAGTTGTCAACGTTCGGGGAGAAAACTCTCTCACATCTCTCTCATCAAACCAAACTATCACAAACCCTAACATTAAGTTCTTTTTCACATGCCAGCCAAATGTCTTTCAACTAAATGGAGCAGCTGCACTGAAATCACAGAATGTACAATAAACCTGTCACAGTCTGTATTAGCAGATGGGAAATGGGAAAACAAAAGCATGTGTCGCTGAGGATTGAGAATTTAGCTTGCCAGGTGTAAATCTGGCAAATCGGAGATAAAGGAAAAGCAGAAGGGTGACCAAGATAGATGAATGTAGTGATAGTGAACATCGAGGTGACCAGTACTGCTAAAAAAAAAATGCCAGGTGAGGCAAATAGTCGAGAATCAAGAGATGAGAAACAGTCAGATTGTGGTCATTAATGTGCCAGAATGAACTGTTATTACTTGAGATCAATCATAAAGCTTTGCAATAATAATGGAAAAACTGAACGTTAGAAACAATTACATCAATCAAAGGCAAAAAAGAGAGGTTTCATCTCTACAACCATAAGCTGTGAATAAAAAAATCATAAGTGGCACTCTCCGGCTTAATGGTGTTGTTGATGGCTTCTTGGGCCATTATAGCAAGTTGAGACGAGCATCACGGGGGGGACGAGGAATGGAATACAGCATAAGGATGAGCACAGGGACATAGAGTAGAAATAAATGACCAGATGGTGGTTATAAATGCACAGTCAATAGAGAGACAGAATAAGCAGCAGAGGAAAAAAATCGGAAAAAAAAGGGCACGAGAGAGAGCAAGAGAAAGTGAGTGGGATTGAGAGAAAAGGGACTGACAGTGAAGAATGCAGGCAGTTAAAGATATCTGCCGAGTGATCTGTTATTACAGAAAGAGGGAGACAAACAGCTTCTTGCTTCTGTTTTTTTTTCTACAGCAAAATAAAGACACTCATCAATTTAAATCAGCAGGGTTCCTGGACCTCACCTTTTATCTGTCAGACACTGGGTGGTGAAGGCCTGTTCCTCCCTCCTCTTGTCCATTCATCACACAGAGGAAGAAGACACCCCTCCAGGGGCATGCTGGGTAATCTTGCATGGCCGGAAACATGGCGATGGTGAAGGGATGGCGGCAGGGCCCTTTGTTATTTACTGCTCACTTAGCCCCTCTGCACCCTGACACACACACAATTTATGAGGACAATCGTCAAAGCCGCTGCGCTCCAGTGGAGCACTCCCTGATGGATGTACGTGAATCCAGGAGAGGAGAGGAGAGGAGGCAGAGAGACAAAGATAGAGGTTGAGCCGTCAAACAGTTTCCATTACTGTAAATTAAACTACTCACCGAGCTTCATAAAAGGAAAGAAATAAATCAAAAGAGCAGATTATGATGATATATTGCAATTAAACATTAAGCACTAAGTCTAAAAAAAATCTTTTTAGATATAAACTTAGACATAAACTCAGCGACAGCCTATATTAGTGGCATGCAGTCCCATCTCATGCAAGGAGTGTGAACTGAACTACCTGCTCATATGTCTTGCGAAATGCCACCGAATGCACCAAATGTCACCAGAATGTCAGCAGTTCCACCGTCTGTGTTTTGAGCTTTTATTTTGGTGCATTCGCTTTAAGAGATACCTCTTTTCCTCGCCTCTTTCATCCTGCATGCCCATCCGCAAAAACTCATCTACGCTGTCCCCGCGCTCTTTGCTAAGGCAGCCGACAAACAGTACAGTAAGTGTTCAATCATAACAACCCATTAGAATAATCACTGATAACAAGTCCATTTTCATAAAAGAGACGGGAGAGGGATTAATGAGCTTAACCCTACTTATGTTCCATCCATTTTGTGCTGTAAATCAATAATCCAGTAATAATGTTCTTCAGTGGGGCAACAGAGCCCCAAGAGCAGCATCCTCTCTCACTTCATGAGTTATTTGAGCTGCCCTACTATCTCCTTTGTTCTCTATAAAGTTGCCTTTTGGGAGCGCCAGGACCAAACACATATATTTTTAGTGTTTTCTACACAGTCTGGTGTGAAACAACACGAGGGATTGGTGAGACTCCAAGAAGCAGAGAGCGCACAGACGGGAAAGGGAGGGGAGGAGGAGGAAGTAAATGAGCAGAGAGAAGGAGTGATGGGGCCAGGAGACCAGGGAAGAAGAAGAAATTCACGAGAGGAAGGAAAAGGATGGAGGAAGCACGTGGTAGTGGAGAGGTAGGGAATTTTTACAAGACTCTGTTTAATGAGCCTCTCTGCAACTCTGCTTCAAGGTGCAGTCCTCCTCTCTTTGTATTCAGATGTTTCATTTAAGCATCCTTTTAGATTTTAATAGCACCGAAATCAAAGACTTTCAATAGCCTTCTGACAAAATTATTGGGTCAGGTGCAATTGATTTCAGAATATAAAACAGCCAGGAACAGGAGTCCTTTGGTTTTTTCCCGCTCAGTCATGCTACAGTGAGGCTGCATGCTGCCATAATTCTGATATGTATGTATATATATGTATATATATATAAATCTGTATATAAATCTGTATATAAAATCACGTGAATTTTTGCTTTCCTGTGGTGCTGTCATGACAACGTGAGGTATTTTTAAGCTTGCAACTGGATGCTACAAAAATAACGTGCAGCCATTGTATATTGTTAGGCTTTGCACGTGCATGAGACAGTTAAAACAGGGACTGATTACAAAAACTCTGCAAATCCGAACTTCGAATTCTTAACATTGAGAAAAGACTGGATGTAATAAATGTTACTGTTATCCCGCAGTTAATATGGAACGAAATTGTGTTTTTAGACACAACCCATCAACCATCAATTAGCGTGAGACTAAAGACAACCTCTATTTTATGAAGAACTGCAAACCAGACTCACACTTAAAATGCAGTTGCTCAGCCCCCCAAGTATCACCTCACATCCATGAGCCAAAGTGACGTGCAGCCCACTGCAGGTGGTCATGTCACAGGTTTATGTTTCCTAATGCTAACACCCCCCCCCCCCCCCCTTGTAGTTTTTTTCATTTTTACTAAATTTTTTCCCATTTACAGTACATCATAGGGATGTTACAAAGTAAACCTGCAGCCCATCTGCATTCAG
>VUQK01014225.1:36922-52635 GCA_015106715.1 Bujurquina vittata
GGGGGGGGTGGGTGGGGGGTGGGGGGTAGGATCGATTAGCACCTCCGAAGCAGAGCCTGTTGGGTGACAGCACTGCCAGAGATGCTGGGACACTCAGGGCTAGTCCATTCATCAGAGACCTCCCAGAGCTAATGAAACACACTGAGAGAGTGATTAAGACACAGACACCTACTACAGAAGGGCGGTGCGCCTGATGCATTAATCACAGCTTTTGTCTGCGAGTATCTGAACTGTTTCTGTTGCTTTGTTCAACTGTGTGCCAACACGCCCGATGTACACAAATTGGATGTGTGCATCTGTGCATACGGACACACCCACAGACTGGTCTTTGTGTTGGGATGCACTGTTAGAGTAATAGCAGTGGCATGCATGTCCTTCCTGTGTTTGCCCCTGCATGCGCTTGATAATTTATCTTTGTAGCTCTGCAGTTAAAAACAAAACTCTTTTCAAACTTTGCATAAATACAAGCAGCGACTCCCCTACTGATTATTACATTTTGGTGTTGATTAATTGGACCTGTATGATAATGAGCGAATGCCCAAAACCGAAAAATGTGTTCCATCTTGGAAGGGACTGTCCTGTCTGCTCAGCAAATGAATAATATAATACAGATGGTACAAGTGTGATAATTTGTTTTTGTAAGAGACTTTTCTGCAGCTGATTACTCATTGCAGTCTGGTCATACATAAGTTTGTCTCATGAACTTGGCTGTTAGGAGCTCCAGCATCTTTTTCTGGGAAGTCCAAGACAGTGCTGCCATATTAAGCCTACGCTACAAATTCGTTAGATGACATCCAAACACCATCTGGGGTGTCACCGCGCGGGAGAGTGAGAGAGGCCGCATATTGTTTATGACAGAACCAAGAGGAGGTTTTAATACCCAGTTTTATTGCTTAACAAATGACGACAGTCTGAAGGTGATTATTTATATCTATTAATTAAGTTAATCAAGTCGACAGGATTTGCTTCTCTCTTCTCTGTTGCTAATTACTTTTTCTATGTGTGCAGCAAAGGGCTGATGCCATAAATACAGATGTCATCTGTGCACCGGCACTGATAGGGATTAAGGTCTGTTTGCATGTGCATGTTTGTATACAGGTGTGTAAACATAATCCATGTCACCAATAAATGGTAAATTTGCATATGCCTCTCATATATAATATGCAAAAATCTATCGTATACTTCTTACTTTGCAAAGCAGCAGCTTTTGCATGCAGGTAGTGAGGTATACAGTACAAATGAAATAGGTGTAATCCCTAGAAATGAAAAGGACTTTATCTCTCATTGTGTTTCATGTGTCTTTGTCCAGAGCGGCCCGGTTCGACCTGCTGAGTGAGCAAACCCACCCTCTCCACGCTTTCTCTTTCTCTTCTTCATACTTGTTTCTGTTGCTGCAAATGGGACAGCAACCAAGGGGTCTGCACTACAAGCAGCAGATTAAAGGATTACCATTAATTAGATGTCAGGGACAGAGAGGGGCTTTGCCTGTCTTGGCCATGATACAATATCTGTTAATCTGCTGCGCTCCTGGATAAAAAGAAATCAGTCCTTTGGCAGAAAAAATAGGAAAAGAGGGATGGGGCCAGGAAAGAATTGAAAACAAGAACAAAGAGGAAAAGGCAGTAAGAGGTGGGTTTAGAGGCTGGAGGATGGATGAAAGGAGCAGAAAAAAGGAAAACTGCTCTTAGTCCACTCGAGTGTACATTGAGCTTTTCTTATAGAAAGAAAAGCAGCTGGAGATAATAGGATGCATAAGGATGTGAGAGAGCAAAAGGAGGTAACAATGAGCTAATAACAGGCTGATCTATAGAGAAACAAGGGGCTAAAGAGAGAGGTGAAGTGGGTGAGGCCTGAGAAAAGAACAGTCACCTTGGAGAAAAAGAAAAGGAAAAAGAAAAAGAAAAAGAAAAAAAATGTACATTTATTATTTTTTTTTTATTATTTATCTTGTTGCTGTTTTGTTTCCTTTCTTCAATTTTTTTTAATATGTCTGCAGAGACAAGGTTGGGCAAATATCTGTCCCCTTTAGACATGTGTCAGCTTTGACCTGCACCACTGCATCTGTATTACCCCCCCCCCTCCGAAAAAAAAAATGAAAATGATTGCACAGCTGCACTTCAAAGATATAGTGCTCCTTAAGCCACATGTGCCATCCTTAATTAAAGACTTGGTCAGATGGATAGCAGGTAAGTCGTGTGACTGACAGATGACTGTTCTGAGTTTGATAAGGCACTGGTCCATAATAGAAGCCCTGACCCTCATTTTTAGTGCTGTTACCCCAAGGCAGACTGCCTGTGTTGACTTCATCTTTCTTTGACAGGGAGTTTGATTCTGTGCCTGAGGCCAGGCGAGGACAAGCTATCGGGGTCCTGCTAAACACCCGCTTACTGCCCCGCTGATAACACGCACCCTGTAGGCATGCTGGTTTGGGGTACTGTCTCCCCTGTCTGGACAGATCACCCTCAGTGAGCCTGCAGATGAGTGAGGATTATCAGTGGGGCATGTACACACAAGAAGATAATACTGCTCACAGGATATATAACCTATGAGCAAACTGAAGTTGATCCTAAAATATATAAGCGTGGATTTTCTGTTGAGTTAGTAGAATGCCTGAAGGTAAGTGCAGGACCACAATTTTTTTTCAGCAGTTAGTAGGACCTAATGTAAATTTGAGTTGTGAGGGGGGTAATTGATGGAGAAGGGTTGGGACATCATTTTCTTATGGCCAGGCATAAGGGCATTCCCTCTATTTGAGTAAAGGGACTGTGGGCGCCCCTGTGAGCCCCACTCTGCTGAGACTCTAATTACTTTGGGGACCTGGAGAATTCGAAGGATTTAGATACGGGGAAAAAAGAATTTCTAATTTACTGCACCACTTGATGTTTGTCTTCATTTGTGGTATGACTTGTGCTTTGGAAAGCAAACAGACACAAAGTGCGCCTTTATCAGGAACTGCTTCCTGATAAAAGGGAAACAGTATTCGACCGCTGTCACTGCGGTGTTTATCCCCAGGGTTTGTGCGTGCGTGCGTGCGTGTGTGTGTGTGTGTGCGTGCACATGGATATTAATCTCCTGGACAAACACACTGTAACCTCACCCCCTCTTTTTGCCAGAGCTATCTTCATCGCACAAGGCTCAGCCCCTGCCTGTTTGGTCACTGACATTTCTTCTCATGCTGTGGAGCCACCGCCCCAAACCCCTTTTTCACCCGGACTAAATGACCTCAGAAAATAAAAAAAGGAAAAAAAAATTTCAATTTTATTTCTTAATTGAGTCGTAGCTCATGCTGCTGCATAGGTGTGTGAAAAATTCAATAATCAGTTCGCAGTTGGGGGGAAAAGTCGTGCATAAGAATCTGGACATAATATCTTTGAGTCCTGAAGATGTCCGTGGTTCACCAGGCAGATGATTTGGTTACATGCAAATCATTTTTTTTTCATTCCGAGAGCTTTGTATAATTAGAATATGGTAATCAAATTCAAATACTACAAAAAAAAGCATTAGAAAATATTCATTTTCATTTTTCATTAGATTGCAGCATAGATTACATTCTCGCCTGATTGAGAACAGTCCCCTGTGGACCGTGGAAGGTGCTGTCTGAACAGGCTTTCTTGACAACAGACCTTTTGAAGCATGTGAATAAGAAACAGGTTTTGGTTATTAGGTCAACTAACAATAATTGCTTAGCAGGTTGGTCAATTAACACCCCACCCCCTCACGCACTTGTTTGGATTTGCATGCACATGTTTATGTTGTGCCTTTATATAAAGAGCCAGAAAGGTGTTAATTTTAATTTCATGCCTTTCCATGATTTAGTCAGTGTAGATTAGAGAAATAGACTGCATCTACAGTATTAGTGTATCAGACAAAGAGAACCGTGTGTGTGTGTGTGTGTGTGTGTGTGTGTGTGTATGTGTTTCTTACTTATTCAGCATGACGTGCTTTGGAATTATGAGGCCACAAAGGCAGTAAAAGCTTAATTTGAGAGGTTACACTGTTCCCGACCGAAAGCTATAAGAAAGCTCAATGGTGAAATGAGGATTTAATAAAAAAAATATATTCCCAGTGATTCAGTTGTCATCAGTTGAGAGGGCCCCTACGCATATGCACAGATCCGTGACCAATAAAACGAGAGTGAGAGAAAATGGGTGGTAAACTTTCCATCATCTCCATTCTTTCTTATTAACAGGGGGATATTTTGCTCTCACTCTGAGTGGCAGAGACCAGTAAAGCCACGGTGTTTTATGGCCTTCCAGCTCACTGTTGACAAAGATTGGGCACCAGAGGGGCCTGCTAGAAAGTCACAAAGTCACGGAGGACAGAGAGTGGGGGTTTGCAAAGTGAGTCTTCACTGACAGAGTCTTCTGTTATTAATGGTTTAAGGCATTAATGTCACACTTTCAAACTTTAATTGAGCAACCAGTGAGCGGGATGTCAAACAGCAGGGCTCTCCTGGGCGACATATGCTGTGCTTGTGCGTGTGTGTGTGTGTTTGACAGAGTGTGCCCAGGTCTGTTTATGTTTGTTTGTGTGTGTGTGCTGCTCACCTGTGTGGGAGTGTGATAGACAGAATGAGACCTCTCAGCAGAAGGTGCTGGGGAGACAATCAATACTCCTCACCAAGATGTGTGGCTACAGCCCTCTCTCATTATGTGCCACGAGGGAGGCTGCTGCTGAGTCTGGCTGAGGAAGAGCCAAGGGAGTACGGACACACATTCATAGAAGCCCCCCTGACGCAGGCTATTGCTGTTTTTTTCAAGATATGTGACAAGATAATGAGTCTACAGCACCCCTCAAAACATTTCTCATGGGGGCACTATCCTTGTGTATCTCTTCTCTAAAGGAGTGTTACTGTATTCTTTCTTAGGATTCACCAAGAAGAGTGATGCCAGAAGTCCATTCAAAGGCACCTCTATTTTAGATGTGATGATGTCCAAAACCAAGAGAGGCTATTTGTGGATCTGCTGCACCTAACTCAGGGGGAGAAAAATGAGCAGAAAATGATACCTACAGCATACCGTGACATTGGAAAAAATACCTCTCTGCAAACAATGTGGCCCCTATTATCTACAAATAACCACAATCCCGAAGGTGCTTTTGGATTAAATATAACTGCGAAAATAATGGGCATATTTTAAAATTTGATAATGGAACAAAATCCTTCTGGGCACCAGTTTCTTGGACCAAGACTGTGGGACGGTTCTGACGAGCTGCACCCCATCCCCATCCATTTCTATGGACGTTGCCAGTAAGCTGTGCCAAAGTGCTGATATCCCTCATTAGAAAAGCAGAATCCAGGAAAGAGTCCAACTCACGCCTGCCCACACTGTCACAATGATGGTGCAGGGTCTCCACAGGAGATTTGAAGGTCAACAAGAAAAACAGGTTGTAACAGATATAAAATTGCGGCCAGAGGAAACCCAGCCATTTAAGTAGAGTAGGGCTGCTGAGGAATGAGATTAGGGAGAGTGAAGTTGTGTTCTCTCCTGCTTGTTAACACTAACTGAATTTGACTGTACAAGGAAACAGGCATGTTGATGGAGGCTGTTATTTATGCATGTGGATCCAAGGGAAGTATGTGTGATTTCCATGCCAACAGTCAATTTATTTTATTTACAGATTAGGAAAAGAAAAAGGCAGCTATTCTAACAAGTCGTTCATTATCTGTTGATACCCCGGATTTATCCACTGAGCCCACAAAAGACAACATTTATCCAGCCCTCAGGGCAGAGCCTGGGGGTGGGGGGTGGGGTGGGGGGTGGGGGGTGCTTGGCTCTAAGCCTACAGGAATAAAGAGTTAACACAGGTCAAATCCATCTTTCATATCCTCAGGCAAAACATGTATCCTCATATTCAGCAATTCCATGCTAGCAACTCATTATTGCAATTTAGTTATTTATTAATGTATTTTTCCCTGTTCAACTCGTTCACTCACTTGGGCATACATGCCACACTCCAATCTTATTTAAAAGCTTTGTCTCTCCTGTGGTCCTTTGTAATAAGCTCTGGGGTGCTGCAGGTATCGTGAAGGGCATTCAGTGCCAGACAGGGCACCCACACTAGATTAAACCACCAGCACTGCCTGCTGGGAATTCTAACAATTATCAGCCTTGTACTCCAGGGATGTGGGATTGATGGAGGACAGGGAGTCTTGATTCAGAGGAGGGGGGGAGCCAGGCTTTGGATGTCGTACGGATAAAGCCCCCATCTTTAACAGTGGTCTGTCACGTTGAGATAAACAGTGCCTGCCAGGCAAATTTATTATAAAACATCAGATGTCTCAAATGCACTGTTAAAAAGCACCATTTGAGACAAGGCACTGACTATTTTGTTTCATGTGACTGGCTTAAGAATATCCTGCTGCTTATCTCCTTTTGTTTCGTTTTGCATCCTTGGCCACGGCATCGGTCACTGATGCTGCTGCTGAAAGTGTAGGTACAAATGTATAAATGCTCCCTTTATGCCACCCACACAAAAGCAGGCCTCTTTGTCATTTTGGAGCTTGTTTTAAATTGAAGCACCCATCTGAGGGCACTGGGAAGAGAAAGAGGATCTGTAATGAGAACATTAAAGCAACATATGCTACTCCTTTGCACTTCTCAATTTAAGACTGGCTTTTATTTCACTTTTTTTTCTCTCTCGCTTTCACACACTCCACACCTTCTCTGTTGAATTCCCACTTGCCTATTTTTGGAAAGTCATTGAGAGTCTTTGACAAAAACGGCCTGAAGTGAATGTCAAAGTGTACCCCTGGCCTTGTCGCCTGGTAGCAGAGCAGACCATCTGACCACAAGCAGTAGGTTGGGCCATGTGGGGCCATAAGACCAAACCTGGGAGACCTATGTAGCTGCTATTGCCAAGTTGCTCCACTCTCCTTCAAGCTTCAGACTACTCTGCCCACCTCAGCTACCACAACCAGCACTACCCTTCTCCTCTCTTACCCCTGCAGGTGCCAGCTCTTCTGCTAAGCGAGATCCCAGTGGAGCACACTGAGGAAAAAAAATCCAGTCAACCTCGTTTGTGTGTGTGTGTGTGTGTGTGTGTGTGTGCGTGTGTGTGTGTGTGTGCGCGTGTGTGTGTGTGTGTGTGTGTGTGTGTGTGTGTGTGCGTGTGTGTGTGTGTGTGTGTCTGTGTGTGTGTGTGTGCGGGTGTGTGTGTGTGTGTGTGTGTGCGGGTGTGTGTGTGTGTTGGGGTGTGTGAGTGGGACAGAGATGTGAAAGAGCACTCGTGGCAAAATGGGGCTCACAAGCAGAGGTGTCAAAGCAGGTTCAATCCCAGGAGGGCTAATTTTATATTGTTGTCCAGATGACCTTGAGCTGGCTACCATGGAAACATTCCTACCTTGACTTTGAAAGGTGTCTTGGTGGCTCGGCGTTCGTGTGGCGACAAAGCCCTCTCACCTCAGAACAGAGAGAAATGGCCAAAGGCAAAAGGCTGGAAATAATAGCAGAGCGCCTTCGGTGCCCAGGGAAGGAGAGCATTAGCAGGAAATCTTTTGAGGTGCCTCTGTTCATGCTCCACAGCTCCTCTTCAGACATGCAGCTGAATTTGAAAGCTATTGATGGCCTTGTTCAATCAATGGAATAACAAAGTCCTGAACTAAAGTGACTCAGAGAAAAGTGGGGGTAAGTGTGTGTGCGTGTGTGAATGAACCAGAGTGACAAACAGATAGGAAGAGAGCGCTTTTGATTGCATGTGTGTTCGGGGCGTTCAGAGTGTGCATGCAGCTGCAGAAGGAAACTGGGAATGACTTCGAGAATTGATCTTTTTAATATTAGCTTGGAAATGTCCCAAAGCTCTATGTTTGTCTCTAAGCAACATGCGCACTCTATGTAAATTTATGTCAACTAACATTATATTCAGCTGTATTTGTCTGCTGTGTATTGATATACAAATGAAGTTAGTTGGAATACATTAAACTACACACATTTATTTTAGGAATTAAGTACTATTAGGCTTTGATTACCAAGAACTGTGCCCAGGCAGGACAAGACAATATTTGTATGCAAATACAGAAAAACAAACCCACACTGGTTGAAAATGCTAAATAGGGGCATAACGATGATTCTTCTTGTTGAGCCTAAAGACAAATGCAAAATTCTCTAACTAAATAAGAAAATATTTGTTATTAGTATTTGCAGAAGTCATTTGATTTGAATGTGCTTTGAATTAGAGATTAACTGAACTTGAAGACGTACCTGCCTGAAGTTGCGTGCAGTCATGACTCATTGTCACCGACTACAGCAGTGTGTAAGCAGAAATAAGCCCATGCATCCTGCTATGTGCCACACCCCACCTGCTGTCCTGCTGTCCCAGGCACTTTCCATCTGCTTTTGCAACACCTACATGACAAATCAAAGTGTATATTGCTTTTGATTGGTTCATTTTTATTCCACATGTTCAGGATTTAGTATACTCCAAAGTAGGATTTTGAGAGTGTGGTCGCACACAATTGGCAACAGCCATTTGCACTGAAAAGGTTGCCAAATGTGCTCATGAAAACAATCTCTGATGAATCTTGTTTGCTTCCTTTGCCTATTGAAACATTAAGACAGCTAGCATTAGTCGTTGACATCAGTTAGGAATTAATTACACCGAGTGTTATAAACAGTGTTCTAAATACGGACCAAAGGGCTGTGTGACATTGTTTTAATGTTTACACAGAGCAAGCATTTGTAGCTGGCATCTCCCCTTTCCTGTGAAGTACTCTTGGAGGTAAGTCTTTTATATCTCAATTAAAGTGCTTTCCCTGAGCTCCGGTGCTCAGAGCATGGCCATTATCACCATGGCTCCCAACAGTCTAATTATGCCCACTCCCAACATCACCCCCTCCCAATCCATCCTGCGCCCACGCTGCTCTATCTTGAACCTCAGTGAGCTCACCTCAGCCTCCTTACAGCCAATCAGAGAGAAGTGTATGGAATCATTGGGTTATGGGATTGGCTGCGTAGTGCTGGGTGTCTCTATGGGACGCATTGAGGAAATACCCCAGGGGAGACCTGGCACAGCACGGCTGCTGCTAAACCCTGAACTGCCTGTCAGCAGCACTTTGTCTGAACATGATGTGTTCTTGTTAAGAGGCAGCGATGGGATGGTAGAGCAAACACCCCCTGCAATGGGCAGGTGCAGAAACCTCAATAAACTAGCCCCATTTTTAGAGCAGCCTCAGGTGTCTGGATGGCGATGATGTGCCAGCATTCACTGTTTAAGAACAACCATCACAACGCTGACAGAAAACAAATCAGAAATATATTATTCAATATTCAAAATTCAGCAAAGGAGTTTCTAACTTCTGACTACAACACCATAAAATGTCTAGGCTATGACATTTGTTCAGTAAACTGGAGAAAATACTTTATATTTTTATTATTGTGAACAAACCCTTTTACAGTTTTTCTGAATCGCTAAAACAGTAACTCCTGTTCTCTGAACCAAATTCTCAGTCACTCCCTGGAAGCAGTAACTCTTTTGATGCATCCTCAAACCTGTAAATGAGTGAAGTAATTTGTGTCTCCAGCCTTATATTCATATGCGTTGCAATTTTAAACATTTTCTACCCTGAATTTGCTCTGAACTGATGGAGGAGCAGCAGCACATCTATCAAGCAGATAATCATCTGTGTTCTCATTTTAACATTTTATTTCTGACTTTTGTGGCTCCATAGTGTGGTGGTTTACGCATTCACCAAACAAGCAAAAGCACAAACACCTCACACCAGCTGTCAAGCATGGCAATGGTTTGGGCTTATTTTGCGGCCACAGGACTTGAGTACCTTAGACTCATTGAGTCGATCATGAACTACTCTGTATACAAAAGTATACAGAGTCAAATGTGAGGCCATCTGTCCGAGGAAAATGCTGATCTCAAGCACAGTAGTAAATCTGCAACAGAATGGCTGTCATGGTGTTGCAATGTCCCAGTTGAAGTTCAGTCTCCTGCAAATCCTGAAAAAATATGTAAATATGGATTTCCTCAGATTTCTGAAAAATCTACAAGGACGGCATAAAATGGCATGAAAAGCTGTTTACTTAAGTATTTCGTAACTATCTTTTCGTGCAAATTTATTGGAACCCATAATTAATTACATTAGACAATTTAAAATTACATAAAGGGGACAGTTTACACAAAAAGACTCATTAAAAATGTATTCCTGGATAAAATATAATTTGGTCATGAAGGACTGTGTTGCTTTAGTTGTTGGAATAGTTGGATGTTTGAGGGTTTACCAGTTTTAACCTAGTTAGGCATAATTTTCAGACCTCATTTAACCTTTTTTCAAAACTATAAACACATTCTCACGCATTAAAACACTTTTACACCTGTGATGTATAACCGTAGCCACTGGAGCAAAACTGATATAACCGAGTGCACAGACAGGCTGATACCAACAATGAATGCAGACGATCAGAGTTCTTTGATATTTGTAGAACTTTTAAAATTATTATTTATTTGTTTTATTCATTTTTGCAATGAATGAGTGAGTATTTTGACTGCTTGCATGCATGATCTCACGTACACACAAAATCAGACTTATGCAAAAAATTCTGAAAACATGAAGCTCATGTATCAATAAAATTACCCCAAACCGCTAAACTCAAAGCACATTTCCACTGGTCTCACACGATGTCAATCAAAATGCCAGGTTTGCATTTCTCTGGGTACAAATTGCATCATTTTGCACACTTTGTTCACCTAGGAAAATGCAACACAATGATTACCAATTAGTCTCACTCATGTTGCACCTGTTCAGATTCATTTGGATGAACAGCTGAGTCATGTGTCAGAGTACAATGGAGGCCTCGAGTGACTTAAACGGTTGTGCAAGAAGATGGAGCAGCGAGAACACAAAAGTAGAGGATGAGTGAAAAGAAGGGTAAATATTTTTGCTGTTATCTTTTTGTATCCGTGCACTGATTTTCTTTGTAGTGTTTCTCACTGTACTTACATGGGGAAATTACTGAGTTTTGCTACACCTACCTAACCTCCACAACCTACGCAAAATAGGTAGTATTTCTGTTGCATATACTGTATATGTAATACTGCAAATGCTATTTTATAACAAAAAGGAAATGCGTAACTTGCATTTATCTGAATATGTAATATTCCTGTGTTGCTGTGTGTTTTATTTTGGCGGGCAGAATCCATTTTGAGAAGAGTGAACAGCTGTTGTGTTTCCAGTTGCAGATATGTGGAGTTTTGACAAGGCAGTGAACACTTCTCAGTTTCTTTAAGTTACGTTTTGAGAAACCAAGCCACTTTCTAGAAATTTAAATTAAAGTTTAAATATTTTTTTTTGTAGATGTAGACTGTCATGTGGTTTTTGAGATAAAGTTGTTCTGATGCATTTGTGAGGTGTTGCAAGAATAATCAGAAGTTTTGTAAATGTATTCTGAAAATGGGGTTTTGTGTTTAGAGTTTTGAGAGAAAAAAAAGAACAGTTTCAAGAACTGTGTCTTAGCAACTGTGAAAAAAATATTAGTCAAAACTCTCTGCACTCTGTTTTCTCACATAATATATAATTTTTTTTTTTATTTTTAATGGCAGCGTTCTGAAAAGGAACTTTAAAAGAACTTTAAAATGTCTCATTTGTACATTGTTAATTGGATGAATGTGTGTGGCAGCTGTGATGTGGACCGCTTTGTAACCTAACGGGATAAACAAGCTAAATAAGCTCATAGAAAAGATCAAAAATAATTTATTTTTCCTTATTTCCAAAAATAAAAAAAGGCTACTCAGTTTAACAGAGAAGTAAAAAACCTGTTTATGGATAAGGTCTGAGAACACAACTGTGAGTAAATCATTATAAACAGCAGCATGAATAACCAGCTCAGCTCACAGTCTCACTGAAAGGCTTTGATGCAGGAAAGATTTATCCGGAGAATGAATGCATTTGCCACATTTGGTCAATTTAAAAAAAAAAAGATCTATAAAGATTAGTTATTACCAGCGTGAGGTTACAAAATAATTCTCAGCTTAAAGTTGAAACTGAGAGTTCTTGCTTGTGACATCTGAACCTTCTTCCAGAGAGACAAGGACAGAAATATGAATCACCTCAGTGACTTGCAGCTTTCCACGGGCAGAATGGCAGCTTAATTGAAAATAAAGGAAAGGACAAAACTGCCAAGTGACAAGTCCAGGAAGTATAGCGCTACAAACAAAATGCACCTGTTCTGCATAGAGAGCACAAATGAGACTTTACCATCATAAATCATGAACCTATAGGAGACAGGTACCTTCTCCAATTTAGACCCCGGGCCAGATGGAGACTGTAGGCCCGGAAGACTGTAGAATAACACTCAATAACAGAGTAAAACCTGCAACACGCCTCTGACATATAAAAGGTAGAAAAGCAATAAATCAAACCCGTGCTGTACTATAAGCGTACATCACCTTTTAAGCTGGGAGGCTAACCTTCTGGGTAGCTTCAAATCTCTGTGAAATTGTGTCACACTGTGTACAGTGCAATATCAAACCATTCTTCAAGAAGGAAAGGAGCCGTTCTTTAATGGATGAAAGAGGTGAAAATGAACTCTTTAATATTGGGAAAGGTCCAGCGATGCTAAGATATTTTAAATGAAAAGATGTGTGACTGCTTCCTGTTGCTCACGGAACCACTTTTTAATTTATTTAGCAGCAGGCATCGCGGTGTTATCATCTTGGTATACGGGCCCATCACAAGAATACAAAATTCACACCGCGGGGTGCACTTGCTCGTGTGAAATACCTTGGCTGTTACGCAATCATGCAGAGCAATCATCAGACCTAATGATCCCCAGTAGAGGCTGCCCCTACTATTACAGCGAGACTGCAACGTTTAACAGTCGGCAGCAGACACTGTGGGTTGAAAGCATCATTTAGCTTTCTTCAGGATCTAGAGGGGATGAAAGATGAGTCATGAGATGATATGCCTCTCGTCATGCTCAGGGTCCAGGTGTAAAGCAGGTTATATACATTTATTTGTGGGCCGTGTGTTTTCAAACACAAGCTTCAGCAAAAGGTACCAGTTTTTTACAGCTGAGTGTACCCACAGCACTTATTACTTCATATTGTGGTAATAGCTGAGGCTGCACGACTGGTCAACAGCTATATTATCCATTATTGCATAAATGTCTGTCTGCTATTGACAGTGACTTTCAAACTGTGTCTTTGCTGGCATACTGTAACTGTGTTTGGCATCACACTGCTATGTTTTTTTTGTTTTGTTTTGTTTTGCTGTGTTTTTAAGGTTGTTGCCCTTGACATAGTTATTATGCTGCTTTATTTGTGTCTTTTCATTAACAGATCAGCTTATTAATAGCTCATTTTTCTTTTAAAGTATAATTCATGGCTAAATTGCATTCAGCAGACTATAATTTGACTCATCCTAGTCTTTGAAATGATAATTTGATTATTCGTGTGGTATCTCTATTGTTACGGCTAATCCACGTATCCGTGTATTGCTTTTATCTTCTTTATGTCCTGCAATGTAAATATTTATGGTGAAAAATACTCAGAGCTATGGTTATGAGCTCTGGGCACTGATTGTGGTTGAAATGAGTTTCCTCTTTAAGCTCCTTGAGGTGACTGCTATTGTGATTTGGTGCTGTGTAAATAAAATGAAATTGATTAGAATTGAATTGAATTGAACACCCAACTAGGAGGAATTGCTGGGCAAACCCAGGATGTGGTGGACAGGTGATGAAATATGTGAACGGACCGTTCTTGTCAGCTGTGGCCTGTTGTTCCAAATAGGTAGAAATGGAGAGTTATTTGGCAGCTTGTTTGTTTTTGTGAATGGGAGGTAGATGTTTGTGTTAGTATTTCATATCTCACAGTAACCTCTCTACAGCAAATAGCCGCCTGGCTGCTCCTTGAATTTGTTGCAGTGGCGTGGGCTCCGTGCCCGCGCTGTTGCCCTGCAGACTGAGCTCCCGGCTGAGTCTGAAAAAACAAGTCTGGACATTAGAATATCTGACTTTGCACAGTAGCGGCCAGACTTCCACTTCCACAGAATTCCATGTAAAAGGATGCTGTGCCCTAAAAAGTTTTTTTAAATCTTAAAGCAATCCTGATCAAATGTTCACAACATATTTTTTTCATAAGGAGATAATTTGACATGTTGCAGTATGAAACATCTAATAAATATAACAGTAATAAAATACATAAAGGTTATGTAGCTGTTTTTTGCTGCGTGCTCGGTGTTTTGGAGTTATTTCTTGTGAAATGGAGCCATACTTTGCTTTGCTATTTTGACAGCAAAGCTGCACAGATTCTGGATACACAATAGGAGCATGTTTTCCTCTCAATGCACCTCGTGTGTGTAAAAGAGTCGTGTTAAAAAAAAGAAGCTTTTTTAACTTAAATTAAGTTAACGAGAAATTAGGAAAGTTTCTTTTCTTTAATTAGAGAAACAACTGAGGGAGCAGTGTCAAAGAAATGTGACAAAGTGAAAAGTGACACAAATTAAAAACACAGATTTACAGGAAATGAAACCACAGGAAACTAATTCTTCTTTGCACTTCTGATTACAACGGCCTGAAATGAGTTGAGCGCTGTGATAGATATTGTGATGTAACTTCAACAATGTTGTTTCCACAAGTATTTTGGTTTTTGTTCTGATTTTGATGCGTAGTTGTTTGTGCTTTTGTATTTATTTTTACATTCAATTCAATGTGATTATTACACATATGATTTTTTCAGACATATTACATTCATGCGGGAGAAAAAAACTGAAACAGCATTACACCTCTTCTGCTTGCAAATGAGTTACTTAAGAAAAGATGTCATGACGAATTTATCCACAGCTTTTTTTATTCAGCAACTCTTTTATTCAGCACTCCCTGTGCTCGAACCACCAAATGAAGCAGTGTTCATAATACAGAAGCCGCAAAAATAGGCATCCAAAGTAGTTGACTGAACTGATTCATTACTGTGATTAATATTTTTTTTACAATGACGAGGCAAAGACAAGAGAGTGGGTGATAAACGAGAGGTATTACAGGCAGGCGAATGAGAAGAAAAGCAAGATTAGACTACCAATTACTTAATCTCTATTGTTGTTTGTGACTAATGATAATTAGAAATAGCGCGCAATAATTGCAAATTCGCAGACATGGGTGGAAACAAACTGTATTACCACAGCAGTATATATCTTGTAATCAACAATTAACAGCACAGCAAACCAGTGTTTGCTTATCACATAATTCTCATGTCTAGCAAAAACACTGGTAACAAACTGTGCTTGCTGATGAAAATAACATGCACGTCACAGACTTGTGCAGGATAACCAATTGAAAAAAGTTGGGATGCTTAAGCAATTACTAAATCGTGTTCTTTACTCTGAAGTTATTCTCTCTCATGGTCAAAGATGTATTTCTCATACAGAATGCTCCATCTTGTGAGGCTTTTTTTTTTTGGGGGGGGGGTAACTGAATACAGCAGTGGGAGGCAGGGATGGATGATATGTGTTGGAACATTAATCATATGCATGTGTTTGCAAAATGTTCTTGTGCTGCCAGACTGCTATGCCTGCTTTACTTTACTTTGCCTCTTAGTCACATGCAAGCAGAGGTGCAACAAAACAAGGACAGCATCGCCTGAAGTCAGCAACCAGCGAGCAAAATGTACATTCAGCATTCTCGAATGCATACATGTGTTGCATCATTTCCCAGAATAAAATGAAGAAAAACATTTAAACCAAATGAAAATGCCTCAGAGTGACAGTTCTTCCCCCC
>VUQK01014228.1:3549-20443 GCA_015106715.1 Bujurquina vittata
CCGCGGCGACAAGCACCCCCTCCCTCCCCCCCCCCCCCCCCCCCCCCCCCCCCCACACACACACACACACACACCTCCCTCCAGCAGCCACTACTGAAGTTTATCTTTCTTCCTGTCTTTCATCACAGAGGTTATTAAACCCTGCGAGGGAGCTCCGCCATGTCTAATTACTCCAGTGGTAAACAAAAGGAGGTCGGGTGGGGAAGGACCAAGGAGAATGAGGAGGAGGAGGAGGAGGAGGAGGAGGAGGGAGGAGAGGAGCGACAGATGAAAAAACACAGCTGGCTTAGTGGCGTGTTATTATAATTCTTTAAGCAATACTGTTAGCTTGGTCAGTCTTTTAGCTGTGCAGCTAATGACTAGCTAGACCTAATTACAGGCCGCCAGTGCTTTGCCGGGACGTGATATTCCTTCCCCGGATGGTTGTTAACTTCCCCCACAGCCAAAGCCCAACCCGACTCCCATTACCTCTTTAGCCTTCCTCGCCCACAAAACCCCAAATTACCTTTAAAGGTGTTGTATTGTTCTTTTGGCAACGTACACAGCAGCATTTTCCACTGTGCACACATCAGGCACACCCAGAGTGGGTGGAAATATCACGTTTGTTGTTGAAAATATTCACGGCCTTCCCCACATGCCTCCCAATCTGAGGCAAAATTAAAAAAGGTTTACCGACTAAACAGGAAAACGAGACATTGGGTTAAAACTGTGTGCGTGAGTGTGTGTGCGCGCACACGTTTAGTAGCAAAATGTGGAAAACAAAGATGATTTGTTACACGCAGAATTACACCATAATCTCGAAACTATTGCTGCAGGAAATTTTTTTGGCCGAATCTGGCCTCTGTTGTCATCTGGAAGATATTTAATATCAGATGTCGATTTAAATCCAGCTCACTAAAATGGTGCAAATGAGAAAATAACAAGGTCCAAACCCTCACAGGGATTAGAGTTGGGAAAATAAAGTGTCCTGGTTTAAAAGCTGTTTTACAGCCTTAACAGACCGAGCAAGGCGCAAGAGCCATTTGTGCCAAATCGAGGTACAGCAAGGCCAAATTTATGAAGTCAAAATGAAAATTGACCAAAAAACAAAAAAAAAAGGTAGGTCTGAAGATGTTGGGGATTACTTTGAGGACTAAACGGCCTCAAAAAGTAAAATCAGGTTGACCCCACAGGTCAGGGGCTCCACTTTGGACCGAGGTGGGAGGCTATTTTTAGCAAACACACAGGCTAAGTTAAGTTGTGCTGAAAAAAAAAAGTTTAAAAAGCCTCTGTGTGGAAGCTAGTGCACACATTGGCAATTAAAAACAAACACGTTGCTGCCGCTCAGTCTTAGATCTCGTGTTTTTTCGAGGGGGAAAAATATCCGTGAGGGTGAATTATCGGCCAAATAGAAACTGGGGAACAACATCCACATTTTGTTTCTCCCCATGAGCGCTCCACAAGACGGATGCTCTCCCCATCCATCGCGGCCTCCTCCCTGTCTCTGAAGTGAGTGATGCGGTATTGAAACCATATGCCCTCCTGAATTCCTCACGGATCCTCCCATCCCGTCCAATCCCAGCAGTCCTCTGCTGGCCACGGACACACGGCTGTCGCGAGGGGGGCCTCCCTGCTTCCTGTGTAGGATCTAAATATTTACACTCCCAGTCGTCCCGAGTGGCGAGGCGGAGAGGTCTTGATGTTTCGGGTTATGTAAAGTCCAATCCTCCAGGACGCATACTTAACAGATTGTCGTTAGAGCAAGTTTTTTTTCCAGCAGATTTGCTTCACGGAAAGTTTTTCATCCTCCTGATACAGAAGGGGACACAAAAAGCTTTGTACTGGAAGAGAGCAGGGTTGAAATCTGCCACACTGCGTACCGCAGAATCGCTTTATCTTTACGACATCTTGCCTTACAGTCTGAGGACATCTCGAGCCAAAGGTGACAGCTGGGCGGTGGAGAATACAGGTCTGGAGCCAAAAGTGAACATGTGGTGAGCTCTAACTGTCCTGTAGCATAACAAATGATGAGTCTTTGTTCTGTGTCGTGTCAGCCAAAGCTTTCATCTAATGCAATTACTGAGGAAAAGCCCCGCAGGAATTTAACATACAACCTCCAGTGTTAACAGCACCGCCGCGTAACCTACTGAGAAAGTCACTGCAGATGCTCTGAACAAACAGAAGATTGAGCCAACAAATCTCAGCAAAGGGTTTGCAGGGAGTAGTGATGAGAACAAACCTGTCCTGGAAATACTTCTGTGTACCGCACAGATGTTAGAACCATTAAACAAGGAGCAAAAAGCAAAGCAGAGGTAAATCGCTACCCAAGTAGCCAGTCAAGATGGGGGATTTGCAGCTCTATGTCAGGGCACTAAGCTGTGATCAGCCAGGAGGACCAAAAATAAGTCACTTCTGGACAAGAATTTGCTTACTGTGGCACATTCCCAAACCTCTTTTGTCTGATTGTTAGCTTCAGTTAGCGGCACTGTGTGCGTAGATACTCGCAGGCCCTGAAAACACACTTAACCTCAGTCTTCAGTGTTGCGTTTCTAATGTTTAGCAACAGCATGATGGCAAATTTGACCATGATCAGCCCCAATATCAACAGCAGGCACACTGACGGCTACCTTTATATACTGCAGCAGTCACACAATGAGGCCTCACAAGAGCAGCTTAGCTTTAAGCACAATAAAAGTCTGTCCAGAATTACACAGCAGGTGAAAGATTAGGGTTGGTTTAATTTGAAAAGCTTGCGAAGCTCGTAACATCAGGCTTATACCTGCACATTACATCATCTGCTGAGTAGGAAGAGAAGCGAGCGGGGCTAATGCGGAGAGTCGAAGGATGAGGTCACCTGTCAAGATGGATTCACCGTTTGTGCCCTAAATTGATGAATATTCAGTAGCTCAAAATTTTATGCCATCTTGCCAGTTTGTAAATCTCTGGTGATACTTACTACATCATTTATTAGTGTCAGTGTAAAATCCTTTCACCCTAACACCATGCATTTAACTCATTCTTTATTAAGTCTTGTTATTTGTTAATCTGTAGCCATATCCTCCCACCACCTGTGTGACTCAACCTGTGTGGAGAGGTATGACAGAAATCCCATTCGGAAATACCACACATCACTGAACACTGCATTCCCTGTTCAATAGGCAAGTTTTGGGATAAACTGCTCTGCCTTTAATCCATACAGAGAAACTAAGAAAAAAAGGATATTATCCCTGGGCTACAATTCTCCTCTGATGGGGGCTGATTAGAGAGATCCGGCAGACGTCGGGTCTAATTTATCAAGCCTTTCAAAGAAGGATAGCAAAACCAGATTTCAAACACATGCTACCCATCCACTGTTCTCAGTGGGCTGGACATGAGTTACATCCGTGGATGCAGTGAATTTATGCTGATATTACTTTTGCGTCTGATTGCATTCAAGAGTGCACCGTGTAATGAGGTCAGTGCAGGTTCAGCGTTCTTTATAGACCGACCTGTTGGGCCCGGCCCTCTGGATCCCTCTGGCGGCTGCGTGGATCGATTGCGGTTCTGCTGGCGGCGTTTTCCACTAGCAGACCGGGCGGTGCGGATGTGTACTTCACTGACTTTAAAGAACGCCACCATGAAAGGCTGCTTGTCCAGTGCACCGTCTCGTCCTACGAGCCCCGCCTCCTTAGAGCTGACGCTCTGTCCTGTTTAAAAAACACAAAACAAAACTAAGAACAGGAGATAAAAAATTTCCACCCATGATTGCGCTAATTGTTGCACAACCAGCCATCATTTCACTGGGAGAAAGTGATGTGTTTAAATTGTTCCAACCCTGCCAGCACACATAGGTGGGCCCCATATGGGATAAGTAAGGGCACACATTATGGGCCCCATATGGCTTTGTCCACAGTTTCCATGGTGGCCCTACAGGGGTTTGCCCAGATAGATATTAAAAGGCCCTGAATATGTGCTCATTTGGACCCATGGTTGACTTACATGAGGCCCATACATGGTGCATGCATAGCCCTGTAGGGCCACCATGGAAACTGCGGACAAAACCATATGGGGCCCACCTATATGTGCTGGCTGGGAACTATGGATTTATATTATGTGCATTCTTTGAAATTAAAAAAAAGCATAACTGCATCCCTTACCACTGCTGGTCTCAACGCTGACCTGCAGACCCAGGTTGTGCACAGGACTCATCACCCACAGGTTGCTCGTGGCAGTGATCTCGAACTCCAGCCAGCCCTCTTCAGCCGCCCACAACCTGCGAGACTCCAGCAGGAACAGATCTGCTTCTCTGCAACACCGCAACAAATACAAGAAGAAACCTCTCAGATAAAACACTGGAAATACTTGTGCTAATAGTTGCATCTGTACAAGGATGTACACACATGATGGGTAATCTGAAGAACTGAGTATTTTTTTGAGGTAAATGTCTTTGCATGTAAGCGAGACAAACATTTCTTGTCAAAGTAAAAACAAAAATAGTAACAAAAAAGGTTTAAAAAAGTATCCTATGTGAACTCACAGAGAATAATGATTAATTTAGGTTCACCTTTTTTTGATTTACAATTAATAAATTCTGACACGAGTGAAACTTGTTGCTGTGCGGCTTCTTTCTGTCTTAAATGATCGAGGCTTCACAGATATTACGATTGAAACACTTTTGGTTCACTGCATACTGTGCAAAATACGGCGGCAGAAAGGAGCATCACTGACATCTCACAACACTAGAAAGGGCCGATCTACCTCTTTAAGAAACCGAGGAAAACACAGAAGCTCTTGGTTTGCATCAAGGTAAGAGTATCATAACAAAGTGACAGGAAGATGGATAGCAGCACTTAACAAAAAATGCTGGGATACTGTATTCTGCTCTAGGGTAGATGTGACCTTATGGTCTGCATCTCTGAGGGACTAAGAAGAGGAAGGAATTAAAAGTATGATATCAGGCTACATGTATGTTAATATCATTTACAAAAAAAAAAAATCAGGCTTCAAAATGTGCAAAAAAAAAATAGTGAACATTTAATAAAAGAGAGCAGAGATGTAAGAAAAGGCAAGAGTGTGAGTGATAAGAGGCCCTGTCCTCCCACTGTCCCATTACAGTAGTAATAACACTGCAGCAGTCCTGTCAGACACTCCTCCACCAGAGACATCAAAGCCTCGCAATCATCCAGGTGTTCAGAGAATGCCCCTGCAGTCATGCTTCAGCAGCCCCTCTTTATTGCTCATTAATGAGAGTGTTTCTGACAGCTTCCGTACGAGCACCTACACCCTGGTTTCCTACACGCATACTCCACCCTAACGCTAAGTTCACACATTTGTCCCGGGCGCGCTTACGTTTCTGCCTCACCGTCGCACACGGCTCGCGTGACAAAGCCCAGCAGGGAGTCCGTAAGAGAGAGACACCTGTGCGGTGACAGTCTACTGTAAAATCTGTTATTGACTGACTGCTTTAAATGAACCGGAATAATAAGGTCAAGAGTCAGTGTTGTGTTTTTTTTTCTACCATAAATCCCCTTTATAAGTCTTGTCAGCGACTTGTTAAAATTGTTATCCGAGGTAGGAAAGAGTGACTCACAGCTGGCCTGCTTATTTGACGTGCATTCGTCTTTGAAACTGGTGTAATGGCATATTTGTAAGACTGTAAAGACAATATGTAAGTCAGACATCTGGAGGAAAAGAGATTATAAGTCCTTTATTTTGTCATTGAAACTAATTCTGCTGAACGGGTACTGGACAGTCTTTGCCTTTTGTCAACACAATGGCAGGGCTGCCACATTTTTTTTGTTTTTTGGCATTGTAATCGCTCACATTCCTCTCCCGCTGTTAGAGAAACCACTCCAATCAAATGCAAAGTACAAAGGGTGTCAGCCTAATTAAGCGCTCTATCATTACAGCTCAGAGTCAAAGCAGGAGTCAGGGTTTTACGGGAGAGAGGGCCTCGAGAAAGTTAACGGGCTTCCCGCTGATTAGAGAAGTGCAGTTTTGCAAAAGGTGGGGAAAACAGCAACAACTTAACAGCCATGCTTGTGTTTTTCTCTCATGTAAGTCGTCACGATACCTCAAACGAAGGCGGTCACTGGATCTAGATGTTATCTGTGAATGCACTTTATTTCTCCTGTTCAGGTGTAAATAAAGTAAAGGTGACCTAATGAGCCCTTTAATCTCAAAATAGCTCCAACAATTAAAGGTTTCACCTGAGAGAGAAAAAGGTATTTAGAAAACAAATAGCTCCTGACACCTACTGTGTATTAATGTTCTTTCAACTGTGGCCTGGAACAGTCTGAAATTTTTATTAAACACAAAATGATTACATTAATCAAGTGTAACGGTTCTTCACTCAGCAACAGCTTTTAAAGGAGAAAAAGTGAATTTGCTGTTTATTCACTGATATAAATAAATATACTGGGCTCTGTACGACACAAAAGGCATTCAGAAACCTTACTCTGTGCTTGTTTATCCCTGCAGTCTTAATATACAGTAAATGTTTAGCATGTATTAGCTGTGCTTTTTTGGGGAGGGGGGGGGATTTTGACATGCTATTTCTGTAATGAGGCTATGCATGATTTTACATTATAAACATGGCAGCCGACCGAAGTGTGTGCAACACACACACACACACACATAGAGATGGAAAGATAGAAAAATGTAGTGTGAGGCAACACTTTTTAAATCATAATCTTTGCACCTTTGCGTCCAGAAAATGTGAACTCAGCACTCTCGCTGTTTCCAGTAACACTCTAATTTATGTTGATATTGTTGATTGTCTGCAAAAACACAGAGCAGCCTTTTCCAGCCTGCTGGAACCTGCTTGGCTTCAGCCACCCTTCCACTGAGCTCACGAGGCTTCAGTGGATAAACCCGTGGAAAAGCCAGATGCACCTCTTAGGTCTTGTGTCAGGTCTTTGCTGGATTATTTTATTTTTTTCATTCTTAAGGACATGACTCTCAGGTACTGTTAATCTTCTGTAGATAGTTTTTTAGGCCACTTGTTTATTTTCCTTGGATGCTTTTAAGGACACATTGCACACAGCACTGAGATATGCTAAGTTTTTGGCTAACATCGTTGGGTTTCAGACTTGTTGGTGTAAAAAAGCAGTTTTATGCCTTTCAAACTGTGTTCTCTTTGTCATATTTTCTAGATTCAACTAAATAAATGGGAACAATTTAAAATAGGTTCTTTACTTGGTTTATGTGTAGACACAACACTGGTTCACTTGAGTTAAGAGTCTTTTTTATGCTTGATTGACTCATGGGTCAGTGTTAAGAGGCTTAAGAAACAAAATTAAAATCCTCTTAAAATGATCAGGTACAAAGACTGGATTAAAAATAAGTGATAAAGCAGCCACTGTCCAAAGAAAAACTTTGGGAACTTCAGAAAGCCTGGAAAACTGTTGCTCAAGACCACTTTAAAAACAAGGAAGTCTGGCTCCTTGGAAGCAAAATATAAAGGAGTGAGGGGTGGCTCAAGACTTTTACACAGTGTTGTACTACTATTTGAGTTCCAGAGCTTTGGTAGTAATATTTGAAGCTCCCGGTGTGTGTGTGTGTGCGTGTGTGCGCGTGTGCGTGTGTGTGTGTGTGTGTGAGTGTGATTTTGTCAGTCTTACTGGGAATCACGCATTAACTTTATAAGATGCATAAACCCACAGTTGGGTATGGACAGTGCATATGTACATAACATTTACATTTCCCAGTTACTTTATTTCATTAAGATAATCTTTAGTCGTTTGGAAAATATTCTCAAAGATTCACACAAAGCTTGATAAATAATCGAGAGAAAACCTAACGGAATCAGTAATCAGTAACTGTTTATGCGCTACCTGTCAGGGTGTTCCTTGACCACCTGGTAGACTTTGAGCAGAAAGGTGTCGTTGCGGAAGGCACGGCTCACACACTCCTTGTAGAGGCGAAACTCGGCTGCGGTGATGGCCTCGCCCTCTGGGATCTGCGAGAGGTTGAACTTAAACTCCTTGTGGTGATGCCTCTGCGGAGAGAGCTGCCTGTCGTACTCCACTGTGGGTCGGAAACACACACACATGCATCCGGGATCATAACTCACACAATAAGGCTTCAAGTTAAACACAGGTGAGATGCTAATGTTTATCAGAAGGTATCATAGCTCGATCAGATTTGTGCTCATGATCAAGTTCATGATGCGTTTTCTACAAATAGGATCAAATTATACATCCGCAAACAGGCTTTTGGTGTAAATATGCAGCAGTGAGTGATGAGCGGATATCCTTTTCAGACAGTGCACCGAGGTCGACCAAAGAGGCCTTTAAAGTATGCCAAACATGTGATTTATACATAAACTCTAATAGGTTTCTTGGCTTCAACTTTCTATAAATAAATCCCTGTTATCATCAGTTCACAGCAAAAGCCCATGATTTCAGAAGCAGCAAACTTAGAGTCGCTCCGTGACCACTTCTGACAGCGTGAAATGACGAAAACCAACAAATGCGCTCCCTCCTATGTTTTAAGTGCAATATGCACCATAATGATAATGTGCTCTCTGGGGAATCGTTTCCGTCTCAGCTGGAGGTTTCTCTCCCACAGGAAAGGACCGGGAGAGTTGACAGACACACGGAGTAAGTCGGGGATATGAATAAAGAGGGGCATGATGTGTGCAATTAGAAGGCTGTGTATGGAAATAACCAAGCCAACACTAACAGTAAATGCTACACTCATCAACGCACTATTCTTACTCTATCACACTTTAAATAGATTCTCATACACCCTGCAGGCACGCTCACACTATCATCATCTGGAGTTACTGCTCAGCGCACTGAGGTTCAGCAGTCTTTTCACCCCCACCGACTGAGCGCAGACTAACTTGGTACCAGAGTTAGATGTATACAACCACCTGTTTTTCACCTGCAGTGGGAACAAACACAGGCCACCTTTATACAAATTGGATCCATCTCCTTTCTTGATTTGTGGCCAATATCACACTCCAATTTGTACTCCTCGTGGTGTCAAACTGGCCCACATGTGCAGCAAATGCCTCCAAAGAAACATAGCCATCATATCCAACCCTCTGTTGGACTAAAGTAAACATGGAGGGCACAATAATGAACGTTTATCCTTTCATTTATAAGTTTCTGTGCAGTGGAAGACAGAAAACTTATAAACATGTGACAATGAAGATGAGGGGAGAAAAAAGAGTAATTATGTTTTTGTTTTTTTGCTGAGCAATGTCTGTATTCAAAGTTAAAATGGGAGGGACTAATGGACAACGGATGCCTGTCTTATGGGAATAGATGGTCCCCTTTAATGATACAACATCAATCAGTCAATTATATTTTATTAAACAGACTCACAGATTAATTTGGGAGACTTTTACAGTCCAAATCTTAGGTAAGAAGATTGCACCTTTGTACCTGAGCCAGACTTGTTAAAACCTTCTGGTAATTTTTATGGTGTGGAGACCCACCCAAAATGGACCAATGACACATTTTGTTCCTCGAGTCATAGCAGAGGAGAAAACTGTGTTGATGTGAAAACACTGGAACCAATCAGGCTCTCCCAGAAGTGCCAGCTTGTACCCACACCCTGGAAGGTCAAGAGGCTCTGCTCATCCCCGGACCTTTTCAACTTGCATGAATGTTGAACTTGAGCAGCAAAGTGAGTAGAGAGGGCCAGGACGGAAGATGTATCATTCTGGCTTCACTACATTTTTGAGAAAAAGCAAGTAAGCTGCTGTTATTAAAAAATATATAATTAAAGGAAGTATCTCAGTTTACATCTGCGAGAGGTCTGCCTCTCTGTCCTTCAAACACTTTCCACTGGAGCAAAGGAAACCACCAATGGAGAACAAGATGTTATTCACATCAGTGTTACTGCAACTTTTATCAGATGTGACAGTGACCATTTCATCATCTTACTCCAGAAGCTGCCCACACACACACACACACACACACACACACACACACACACACACACACACACACGCACATTGCAGTACGATAACAGGTCTGTTCTTGTGTTCAAGTTCTAGATCAGAAAAGCGTTTGTGCCTGTGTGCGGACGCCTTAAACAGAGGTCATGCACTCTAAATGACTTTACAACACTTTCTTCAACACCCCTGAGCTTGAATACAAATCGCTTGAAATGTAATATTCCCTATATAACTGTTTTTTACTTGAAATGTCTCTGATAGACTGTAGGTTGGTGAGAAGGTCAGGAGGAGTTTAATGAATTAACCATTTATTGTATTTGCTGAAATGAATGTTAAATATGCAAAATAAATCAACAAATTGCTGAAAGGCTAAAAGCATGTGGATGACAATTGTAGCCTAACTCAAAGCCTACACAGCTATAAGGATTCTCTTCATTGTGATCAGGCTGGCATGCTGATGTTAGTGTGTACTGTTTGATTTATTCAGGCATCAGCAGCAAAGACCGCCCTGTACCCATGTTAGCACAGGCCTGTTGCTAACTGCGAGCAGCTGTGAGAAATTCCCCTGATCTTTGATTTGTGCTTACATCTTGAAGGCGGATATAATCAGTTTTTCCACCAGGCTGCTGGCTTTTTTTCAAACAGAGAGACACAAAATCATTTCGTTAGCATAACCATGGTCAAGGAGCAGCTTTAGGGAGCATCAGGTGTGTTAGCCATAGACTGTATATAAAAGATGGACATAGGCACTGTAACTTTACCCACTGGTTTGTTGAATGCTGTTTGGCAGCTTAGGATTTTGCATTCCAGCTTTTGCCATTGTGGTGTTTTGAAAATACGTGAGATAAGGGGGTGAATCTGACTGAAAAACAACACCCTTTTAATTTAGCAACCTGTCAATCACAAGCTAGCTGTTCACTAAAACATACATTGCTTTGTCGTCTATTTTTTCTATAAGTAGGACAACCACTTAGAAAATTAACATAATTCTCATGATATATGATATGACAAAACCAACGACAGAGACCTCAGACTCTTCAGAGGTGTCTGACTGAGGTAATAAATGAAGACAGCAGCAGGGTAATTTTCTCATAGTTTTCTATATAATCACCTTCATTTTGCATCTAGCATGGTTGCCTGCTGGTCATTCCAAAAAATGGACACTTGATGCACTTTTCCCTCTCAGATCAGAAGGCTACTTCCATCTTTTACATACAGTCTATGGCATTACCGAGCAGGTCCTGGAGTTCAACTGCAAACTCCTTTTTGTTTCCTGGAAGCTGCTACTAAATTTACTGTGATCATACAAGAGGCATCTCTATCATTCCAGTTCAAGAAAAAACTATTTTTGCTAAGGTGGAAAAAAAAAAAACATCTAATGAAATTCACAGGATTCACATTTATTTTCATCACTTCCACACAAAATCTCCAGGCCCTCCTCGGCTCACTCACCCTCATAATGAGCCTGCTCAAATCAATCATATTGCCTAATTTCAGAGAGGGGACTCACTTTAAACAGCGTCTAGATGAAGACAAGCAATTAAAGGCATGAAAAATGAAGACAGCCACAGCCTCACGTCTCAGTGCAACCCTTTGCAAAGCAGCCTGGGAGCCACAGTGTTCGCAGCTAAGTAGCATTCCAGCTGCTTCTCCACCTTCTCAGCTTGAAATTCGATTGAAATCCACTGAGCTTTCGCATCTAAAAATCAAAGAGGAGCCTTCACACAGGCTGCGTAACCTTTGTGCTAATCCACCATGACTGAGCTTTGAGACAGGAACACACAGAAAGGAAAAGGGATTTAGATTTGGGTGATTCACAGAGGAATTCATTCAACGTGGTTCTAAAGATGGGGAAAAGAGTGATTACAATATTCATAGCCTAATCAGCCTAATTTTATGGTTTGTTTTCCCATCGCTTATCGACACTTCTTGAGAAAATACAGGCAAACATAAAATGACTATGTTAATGTTCACTGGAAACAGTGTGGTCTTTTCACTTTCATTCTCAAACAGAGGAAGTTAAGGTTAACCAGAAAGCCTGACAGTCCTGGGGAATTTCTCAGATGATTCACCAAAACACTGCAGGGAACTTCATCTGCTACGAGAAGAGCAAAAAGACAGAGAGAGAGCGCAGCAGACAAGAAAAATAAGAGCGGGAGAGGACGAGAGGAGAGGAATAAATGATGATTGCTGGGCAGAAAAAAGATTGAAGCAAGTAAAGTTTGAGAGGAAGCGAAAGAAGACTGAAAAACAGAGCAAATAAACAAAAGAGCGAAACAGGAAGAGATCATAAAAGAGAGGCACATGGATTTAAGATGCTTTTTAAGGGAGCAGTGTTTGTGAACGATGTATCAAATTGGATACACTGAATGGAAAAAGTCATCTGGAGCGATACGAGAATGCGATGACAGGAAGCGACGAGGGTAAGAAGATGAGACCAGACGAGGAAAGACGGAGTCGGCTGTCAGAATGTGCAGAGGCCAACGGGACGAAGATGAGTCTGGGATGCGATCGTCAGTGACAGGAGGAGAGTGAGACAGACGATTTGCAGAGTCACTTGGACACTTTGACGGGAGCTGTTCTCTCATTTCCACCTGTGCAACATCTGGCACTGTTGTCCCGCTCCTACTGCTGTACGTATTACAGCAACCCACACACACAAACACACACAGCACCACAACTTTGTGATTCTGGGTATTTTTTACTTCCACATGTGGCCATATATTCATAAACATGGCGTACACTTCAAAACTATTACTTGCATATCTAATAAATTCTTATAAAATGGCTTTGTGAATATGATTGGTCTAAAATGGCTAATAAAAGTTACATCAGAAATGTTTTATTACATAAGATGTCTTTCACATGAAATGCTTCTGAGCGTTACATAATTTTGCTCTAAAATGCGTAAAAACTCAGGTTAACAGCTGGTAAATTGAGCTTCTAAATCAAATTTGGAAAGCAAAAATCTCGTCTCCTTACAACACAGACCTAAAGAAGACTGCTGTTCATGTTTACAGAACTCTTTATCAGCTCTTTATCCCGACACACCGGCTTTTTATAAACTACGACATGCCTTTAAGAAGCAAAGGAAGAGGATAAAGAAGAAGGTGCTGAAAGAAAGGCAAGTAAGAGAACGTCTGAGCCAGATTGCGACTGTGCAGAGAGACAGTTGGGTTGCATTAGTGGCCAAACAGGCAGATAAATGATGAGAAGTTTTGACAGTGACTGATAGCCACAAAGCAAAATAGATAACTAAAATAGTGATGATAATAATAATAAGTGATAGTGACGGGGTTGCACCACATTTGGAGGAGTGATTGTAAATAGCAGAAAAAGAATATATAAAGCGGAAGGAAATCCACTGTATCAGGACAGCAAACTAAAAACTATAATATTATTTTTAGCCTTTCAGCTAGTCATCACTTTAACATCTAGCTCAAGCAACATGGATGTGACCCAACAGATCAATATCAGCCAGCGACAACAAATAATAAATAAATAATGTGCTGATATCAGTCAAAAAGGGCCGATATCAGCAGGTACAGTCCCAACATTTGCTGAGATAACAATACGTGCCTGAATTAAACTATAAACGTTGAAGAACTGCAGTATTCTTCAAAAAAAAAAATCGGATTGTCCAGAAGAGTCCCTGTAGTGTTTGGCCAGCAGATCTGTGGTCAGCGGTCACACTCCCTGTGCCGCGTGGCGAATCCCTCCGAGGGAAAGCTGGCTGACGGCCGCCTGCATCACAACCCTCCTGCTTCCTTTTACACGTCCTACAACCACAGAGCAAAACCGCCAGCACCGTCTCTCTCTCTTCATCAGCACTTTTATGCAGGTCTAATTTTAAAAGGGCCCCACTGATGGCTCCTCAAAGCTATGGAGTATCTGAGGAGTTTTTCTTCACAATATTTCACAATGCGATTCTTAACCAAAACTGCATCTTCTCGATTGACGGCATCTCGAAGGTACAGTTTTTCATGTTGTTAGTCTTCCATGCCATTGCCCATGCTGCAACACAGATCACAAAGAACAGAGCGCCTGTGACCAAAAGCAGTCGAGTCTTTCGGGAGCCTTTATTAAATCTCTCAGTACGATTTTACCGCATTGATGACAGGCAGAGAAATTCGGTTCCTGGTGCCAATTTAAACATTTTTTATCCTCACAGTTGCAAACCTGTTGAACACTCGTGCAAGTCATTTTACCTCAGCCCTATGATGTTTTCTGTCGCAGCTCCATTCATGCAAGACTGCTTAATTTTTGCCGAGCAGCAGCCACAAAGGGCCTTACACAGACTAATGACACGTCCAGTTTTCCTTCATTTCCCAGCTTAGCTAGCATTAGCTGCTGTGTAGAGCGGACCTTTCAGTGTTTCCTTTCTACTGCTTCTGTGTACATCTTTAACTTTTACGTTTCATGAAAAGTCTATCCCAAAATGCACATGCACAACCAATGAGTTCCTCTGATTCTTCGTCCCATCTGGAAACAGCCGATGCTGGCATTTGGTTGTCTTTTTTCATGCAGCGGGCAATGCTTGCCTTTTTCCTCTCTGTGGTTCATGGAAGAAAAACTCCTATTAAAGAAAGGAACCGCAGACCTTGTTGAACTAAAACGGGAACAAAATGGGGACAAACATCCAGTGTAAGAAGGCATTTATATAATCCCAATCATCTTTGTGAGGTTTTAAAAGTAGAACGTGACGAAACTAGAAAAGACCAACATAAAAAAACAAATATTTTGTTTCGAATTCAGTCTTTGATCTATTTCCTATTAGCTGAAAAGCATCGGAGTGAAGCAGAGGCAGGGTGAATTTCAAAAAGTGGACAGTTTCACAATCACCCTTCAAAATGACCCTTTAAATTTCTGCACACCAAGAACCTGTCAACATTGTTAAAGGCTGCGGACGGTTAAACCAATAAAAAATGATCTGGATGTGCAAGGCATGAGAAGAATCCATCTGTGTTTATGTAATTACAGCCCATAATCTGTCTGGTTTTTCTCTCAAACTTGATGGTTTCTGAGGACACATCAGATATGTCCGTGTCTTCTATTTATCATTAATTTCTCCCAAATCTCATCTAATTAAAGCTTTGGCCTGTCAGATTGACTTTTTTGGGAAGTGTTTCTCTTCGGCGATTACCGCTATTTCATTCAAAAAGAAAACATCTCATTAAGTGGAAATCTTCATGCTGTAAACACCAGTCTTTCTGAGTAGGCTGAAGCCAGGTTTTATGCCTCAAACTCTTTAACCTTTGGCACCGGAGCGTGGAAAGATAAAACATTGAGACATCTGTTGACTCTGGTAAAGCAGAAGAATACTGGCAGCTTTCAGTACATTTACACACACCGAAGCAGCGCGAGCGGCCTGAGGTGTTACCATTATGCTTGGCTGCCACCAGGAGCTGTTTTTGCATTCTGCTGAGTGGTTTGGCTCTTTGTAGTCGGGCAGCTGGCAGTGCAGCGCTTGGGGTTGAGGTCTACTGGGAGTCATCATCAGCTGTGAGCAAAGGTATGTGTATATGTCTTTGGAGACTCGTCCTGTGTTCTGATCTTCTCCTATGACCCTGCATCAAAGCCGACACACTGAGCACCACAGGACCAGCCAAGGGCCATTGGCAAGAGCGAGACTTTATATCTGATGCATGTAAGCACCACACCTAGACCTTTAAAAATGCCTTACCACATCCAGGCGAGGCAATTGTACGCATGTAGGCACTGACACATACACATATCCATGTATCCACAGAGGATGCATAAGAAGATTTTTATAATTCCCAAACAGGAAAATCGTTGCAGCTGACCAATCACATCGTTGTGACATTGGGGAGAGCGTGGACAAAGCTGCCTTTAGGCCTTTCTGCTTTTCTAACACGTGGTCACCGCTGTGACAGGGTCTATTTTAACCCAAACCGAGTTTTTCTAAAACCTAACCAAACAAAAAATAAAACTAAAAAAATTACAATAAGTCCACCAAGTCTGAAAACAGTAACTCAACATTTGCTCCCGGTTTCACACAGGACAAGAGCCCCACTCTCCTGTCCCGTGTTTCGACCATTCATCCCCCACATCCTCATCCATACTTGGACTCTGCTGCGAGTACTTCATACTTTAGTACTTTTCCAGCCATCTGCCCCAAACTGCAATGTTAGGACATCACAGAAATGACTCTCCTGGAGCAACATTAATGTGTTGTTGCAGTAACTACACCAACATGCAATATCAGATACATCCCCCCTAACCACGCAGTGGCAGAAGTCAGCAGAGTGCAAAGTCGGGGCCAGGCAGCAGCATTCATCCATAGCGAGGGTATGAGGCAGTGAGACCAGCCCATTTGCAGACAGTCAAGCCCCATTAGCGAACAGAGAGCAGCAGCCAGCAGCTCTATCCTGTGTGTCCAACAGAAATCAGTAAAGTGATTTTAGCACATTAGTCTTTACTGATTACTGTTAAGTGTTGCTGACAGATGGTTGAAGACGGCCAAGGCATGCGTTTAGTGCTGGAGTGTCCCGGGCACATATGAAGCTACTGAAGTGTATAGAGTAAGAATCAGCAACACCTTTTAAAGGGTTTTGTAAGTAAATATATGTTCAGAGTGTGATTCTTGATTAAAACAAAACAAAACAAAACAAAAAAAAAAACAACCAAAACTTTATATATTGTCAGCTCATGGTGCACTAGAACTGTGCAATCATTGTTTTTGTGGTGTTGGAACCCAGATCATTTTTAATGTATTATTCTGACTAGGGCTGCAACGATTATTCGACATTGTCGACAATAATCGACAATAAAAATAGTTGACGACGAATTTAATTGTCGATTATAGTCGTTTTTTATTATTGGTGATTTTTTTTTTTTTTTACGGAGTGAGACGTCTTCCCGTCCGCCTATCTCTGGCGAGCGCAATACCATTCAGCGGCGTGTTAAGTCATGGCGGCTAATTGAAAAAGAACACGGCGTGCTAGACGATCTAAGGTTTGGGACAGTTTCACACTCACTACGTTTTTTTTTAAACGGAGTGAG
>VUQK01014230.1:8166-22619 GCA_015106715.1 Bujurquina vittata
ATATATATATATATATATATATATATATGTATATATGTATATACATATATCATCGTGTCATGTCTTTCATAACACTAGGTGATAAAACAGCTTCACAGCCACTTGGACTTATTTTACTGTGCGCTAAAAATAAATAAGAGTCAGGGGCTCCTGATCTGGCATCAGTGTTTTGTCACTAGGAAAATAATTCAATATATGTTCAGTTAAGATACAGCTGTAACTCTTCAGTATCTTCATATGTTTCATGTTTATGAATCCCTGAATTTCTGCTGTATCAGTGCTAGTGCAATACATTCATTTCTCGTTTACATTTGTTGCATTTCATTCTTTAGCTAGCCAGGTTTAATTCAAGATGGAAAGTACATGGAAATGACATCCAAAAAGACAATGGAAACATCATCTATTGCAAGATTTTTATACATTATGCATGAAAAAAAAAACACATACTAGTCAAATATCCACACACCTCATGTGTGGCATTTTCTGTAAAGAATGTATTCTGCCAGGACAGTGTTAAGAAGTTCAGTAATGTAAAGCCAAAAACAGAAAACTTAATTCTTTGGATTGGTGAATGTATGTGTTTTGTGCGTATCTGTGCCATTTCTAACGGTTTCATGTGAGTGACTGAGTTTCAGCTAGAAAGTCATGTTTGTATTATTATGCCTCAATGTGAAAATGAGTTCAAGTTTCAGAGTTTAAAGATGTGGTTTCATGTTAAAATGTTTTATATTGTGGAGAGTTTCTACATACTGTAACTGCAAATAGTATACTGCCAATAAATTGTAAAATATTTAGATTATTGCCACTAATAACATTTTATTAATTTCAGTGAACTACCATACTGCCCTTGTTTGTCATATTTATTTTATAATTCACTTTCTCGCATGAACTGAAATCTTCTACATGTACTGTTTTCCGTACAAAAACAGGGTCCATGAGGTCTGTGCATAAATGTTATTATTTTCTGCATATTGTTGAGCATGCGTGCATCTCAGCTGGAAATGTTCCTTCCCTTTAAGACAAATGTCTAAACCAATTTATTTTTTACAGGTTGCACTCTTACTAGCCCGTGCAGATTATGAATGAGCCCACACAAATGAGCAGACTTAAAAATGCTTGCAAACTGTAACTGTTGTAAGGACATTTGTGTCTTTCCTGGTCCAAACTGTTGTCACTGCCTTTATGTTCTGATGTGACGAGTCCTTTGCTGTTGTAAAACTCGGAAACCTTTGTTCAAAGTGACTCTGTTCTAAGTGGAAAATGGCAGATCAAATAAAGCTTCTATGCCTATTAAGTGAAGTATCATTTCCTCAGGAGTGTCTGGCTTGTTGAGTGGTTAGTGGTTGCTTAATTGCTTGACTGAAAAAAAAAATCATTATTATGGCCATTACAATAAAATTCTAATCTAATTCAATCACCAAATGGCAGTACTCTAGATCTAATGTAGATTTTCAGCTTTTAAGCCAGCATAGCTGCATTTTTTTCCCTTCTGTCTGTGCAGAGGAGCATCCTAAAATCATCCTGTTTCCAGGGTGATGTGGATGGAGGTGGGTGGGCAGCGGCACCCAGGGTGACCTTACTGAGACTGTGTTTTGTAATTCAGTATCTGCCATTCTGCAGCAAGGTGTTGCTCATGAAGAGGAAATAAAGATAACTCGGGTGCAGTGAAGCTCCGTGTGTGTGTGTGTGTGTGTGTGTGCATCTTATTTTACCGCTCCTTCAAGATAACTAATAAGCTGTACTTTGTAGTTATTCTGATCTTCTTTCGTGAGGCTGATGTTTTTAAGCATGAAGTTTGCTAAAAAAAATGTTGATTTTGATGCAGTTCTCATATTAATGCTGTTTTACACTTATTAACAAAGGTTAATTGACTGAGTGCTCTCACTGCTGTGAGCCGTGATCAGCCTTCTTCTCTGGAAGCTGCTGGGTGCATAAGCAATGTGGTGTTGGTAGCCACAGCCTAGCTCAATGAATGGGTATTAAGTGCTTTCATTGCACATTACTGTAGTTGTGGGAAGGAACGGCACAGCTAATTTACTTTCCATGTTTATATTCCTTTCTGCGTGATCTGAGGATTCTTTAAATGTTCTTGCGGTGTGCTTTTTATTTGTTTTCTGAAACATGTTAATGGACCGATGGACTACATACTGTACCAAGAAAACAAGTGAACGGAAATAGCCTTGGATTTTATTGCAGCTGAGAAATGATAAAAACACTAATGTGCTGTTGTTGTGTGCTTAAAAGTGTGTGCATGTTTGGGTCTGTCTGTCTTTTTTTTTTTTTTCTGTCACGCACGCACAAGCAAATAGACAGATGAAGAGGAGGTAGAGGTGTAGGAGGTAGAGATGATGGCATTCAGACAGTTTAAAGAGGGGCAGCAGTGAAATGCACAGTTTCAGAAAAGTTTGAAATGTGTGGAGGAGGAAGAGTAATTTTACCAGCCACTCTTGTGTATAGTTCTGAAGGTACATCGGTTCAGAGTGACAAATGGGCTGACAATATTTTTACACCTATAAAAAAAATAAGCAAAATGCGACTACAAAATTAATTAAGTCTGTGACATTCAAACAGTAATGAATAATAAATCCCTAGAATGGAAACTGTTTCTCTCAGTCATTCAGGCATGAAGAGAAAAAGAATGATGAAAAAGTAATTGCAATGATGAAAACAAATGGAACACCACAGAACAACATCACAGATTAGGAAATGGCAGAAATTTCTCTACCCTCAGAGATAAAAGCAGACGCACGCCCTAACCAAGTGCAAACTCATTGTTCACAAACAAGTGAAAAAAATAAACTGTGGTCAATAATTTCACAGTGAGGTTGGGATACACTTTATAGTGCAATGTAAAACATGTAGCAGAATAAAGAACATTTGTTTGGGGCATTTGGGGCAATGTGGTGGGGCCGTAATTAGCACTTCTGTCTCACAGAAAGAAGGCCCTGGGTTTGAATCCACTGGCCAGCTGGAGCCTGTGTGGGTTCTCTCAGGGTACTCTGGCTTCCTCCAACAGTCCTCTGTTTGTTTGGTTGACTGGCTATTCTAAATTGGCTCTAGATGAAAATGTAAGCCTCTGTCTCTTAGTGTTAGCCCTGTGATATATTGGTGACCTGCGCAGGGTGTACCCCACCTCATGCCCTATGATAGATGGATGGGTGTTCAACACTGTAATTCTAGATTTCCGAGAGCTTAATGATCTCTCAAACTGGAGAGAGAGGAAACAGAACTTTCTTATAACTTTCGTGCCAACCGAGACAGAGCGAGAGGGAGAGAGTTTGTCTGTGGCCGCTGGTGGTTTATGACCTTTTTAGTCACAACTAATTTCTATAAACACTCTGCGTATGAATATGCTACATTAACAGACAACCCATGTACTATAAGGTCTTTATATATATTTAGCAGCTCTGGATGGATGGCTACTCCTCTGTCCCTGATCTGGAGGTAGAGGATGGATGGATGGATGGATGGAAGGAAGGAAGGAAGGAAACTTATGTTCTTTATTTTCTATCTATCTTATCACCTCACATCTCCTTGGATTTAACTGCTCAACGAAGCCCCAGGTTGTGAGCCTCCAGGATATCTACACTAGACCTAATTCTTCTAAATGGCACTGATAAAAGGTAATTTGCTCTATTTGACCATTGAAAACCTTAAAATAGACATAAAGATTATATTTTCAGAAGACAATCTGGACAGTGTTCTGGAGATGAGTGTGCATAAAACCTGCATGTTCATTGACTGATACTCCCTGTCTGTGTGGCTCACCAACATCTCTGGCAGACCAACCTTCCAGGGCAGATGGCGGTCAAAGATGGTTCTCTAAACATCGTGAAAACCACACAAGCAGAACTAATGAAGGAGGGCATGGTATAGTGGCATATTGTCTGAGCCAAATGTTCCTCTAGCCTGAGGTGCTGGGATTTGGCTTGCTGCTGTACAGTAGCTGAGTCATTTAGCACTGGGTGGTCATTTCAGAAATACAGGAAATCACTTTTACATCCATTATTTCAGTCCAAGGATAAAGTATGCATGACTTCAATCTTATTGTCTTGAGTTGTCATATGATAAACTGATGGGGCCTGCTCAGACAAAGGTATTCTCCCAATTACTTAAAAGGTTTATTCAAATTAATTATAAAATATAATTTTACAGTCTTTTGCATTAAAAAAAATAACAATCTTGGCAGATCAGCTTAATACCAGCTCACATCAGCAACAACCGTCTATGTATGAACAGAAGCATTACTAGGGGATGGTTCAAGGTCACCCCAACTGTGAGCTTTATCTTAGAAGTAGACAGAGTGTCTGCGTCCTAAACTACAGGGCGGGCGCCAGACAGCTGAAGGTTCTACCTCCCTGTTTTCTTTTAGAACCTCTAGGAACCACAAGCAAGCGTGCAGTCTCAGAGCACAGTGCTGTTTTGAGATAATATTGTATCATATATGATGGGAGCTGATCATTTAGGCCTTTGTACATAAAAGAAGGATTTTCAATTCAGTTAAACAGGGAGTCAGTGATGAGTAGGTAATATTGTCTAATTTTGGCTCAATTGGAAGGCTTTTTGAGGGAGAAATAGTGCAGCCACAAAATAACGAAAACATTTTCAAGTTTAATCTTAGACGATCCTAATTTTTGCAATACTGATCAGATGAAATAAGGCAGTCCTTGAAACCTGTTTCATGGGTAAATAAAATCACAAATAATGCCCAGATTCCTCAGAGTAGTACTGGAAACCAAGCCGAGGAAGAGGTTTGAGAATCCGCTCGGAGAACGTGATGTCTAAATCAGACTTAGCACTACTGCTGAACAAGGTTAAGGTGGAAAAAAATGTTGTTTCCTTGCCTCAGTTTAAAATATTCCTTGTACAGTACATTTACATTGTGTGTTTTGAATAATAAAGTTTGAGCTGTAATAACGCCTAATTACTGTACTTATAGTTAAAGGAATACAAGGTTCAACAAAGCATATGATGCCCGCTCTGCTTTGTGCTGGAGTCTTCCTTTTGCTGCTGCTCTCCCTGCCTCTGGCTTTGCTATTTGCTATATGCACACGGTAAGGAAAGGAGGTCTCACAACAGAGAAACAGCAATCAAGGCTTAGTGGTCCTGACTGCAGTAGGTAAACGACACACAATTTCTACTTTGTTCTAAAATTGCTGCACCTGGAAAATGACTCCAAGATAAGGAGGTTACCTTGGATGAGCTTCTATTTTTGAGTGAATAAAAGGCTGAGAGTTTGGGCACTAAGTACTTGTTTTTGAACTTGTCTTTTTTCTGCTTTATTTCTCTGCTATTGCTATATTCTCATTTCCAATGTGTCAGTGCTACCGTAGTGAAAAGAGAACCCTTTCCTGTCATTTGACCTCATTTTCAATCACAGTGTGCATTAATTTGACAACCTAAAATTGTGCCCAGGACAAAACTGTGTGTTGGTCATTTCCAGAAATGATAGGCAGCAGGGATCAGTGCACACTACAACCTCGCCTGCCCTGTGACAGTTCAATGCAACACTCAGTTTTCTCTATCGAGCTGCCACTATGTGATGAATAAGCACTGTGTGTGCCCTGACTACTTGTGACAGCAACTATATATTCGTAATTAGTGAGAATGTAGACACATATGGGAACAGCTTTCATAAACATCAGAAGGTCTAAAGTCTGGCTGCAAGATATGTCTTCCTGAAGCTGCACAAGTGACTGTGATGGAGATCACCCAGCCTCTAGATCTTTGTGGGTCTCTGAACATGCGTATATAGAGTACCAGAAACTCGTTGAACATATGTGTTTATTTAAACTAAAATCAAGTTCAAACTTAGGCAATAGCAAAATGGCTGCATTACAGTGTTCTTCAAAAGTGATAAGAAACAATCACAAATTTGCTTAAATCAAATTTAAGCCAAAAGGAAATAGTTCTTAAATCTCTGTTGCCCTCCAGTGTTTACTAGGCTAAATCACATCCAAGTACGCATTGTTACTGCATGTCTGTTTTTATTTTATCTCTATTAAAGGTTTTGTTCTAACAAGTCTTTCTATGAACAATTTCAAAATGAAAGCAGTCATCTAGGTAACAATTTACAAACTTGGTTAGTAAGTAAAGAACAAGTGATGAATAAATCAAATACTAAATAAGTCATTAATCAATACTTCCTTAATTCCAAAGCTTATAGATGATGAATATTTACTAAAGAATTAACTGGGTGATGTTAATGGGCCATTAGGCAATAATGACTTATTGCCTAATAAATATTCCTAAAAAAATCTAAATGACCATTTTTTTCATAATTCATGCCCGATTAATGCTGACTGAGAAATAACAGTGACTCCCCATTTATAACTGATGAATCCAATATTATCTAAATTTTTTGTGCAGCCTTAAGCCTTAAGTAATAAAGCATCATAATTTACTTGAAGGAATGGTAGGTAACGTTCAATTAATTTTGAAGTAATGAGGAACTACTACAGTGCATCACTATTTAGTGTAAAAAAGCGGTACAGTAGGCCTCTATTGTGTTAGAGAGAAGAAAGATGTCAGCTCAGGTCAGTTCTTTACCTCTTTGAAGAACCACCAGGTTAGAAAATTTTGCACTCCTTCCTTTTGGGGAAGGAGAGCAGTGAGTGGGAGATAGCCAAGGAGCACTGGAGCAGGAAACCACCTCAGCATGCCAATAAAAAGGCTCCCGAAACACCACAACAGTCAACTTGGGATCAGCTGTGACAGCCAGAGTTACTACCTCAGGAGTTTCAATAAAAGTGTTGGGTCAGGGGTCTGTGGAGAGAGCAGAGGACAGTTTCTATGAATTTCATGTATCATTTGAAACATTTGCTCACTACAGTGATTTGTTGCTGTTCGCGCAGCACGTGGAGAGCTCTGAGCATTGTGCCTTGTTTTGACAATGCAGTCTTGATTGAGTGTGCTGAGCCCATTTGGCTGCATTGTACTGTCATGGGCTGTGTAGGCTGCAGACTCAAATACGTGACTCAAGGATAATGAATTAACAAGTTTAAAAATCTATTGCTCAGAATGAGTATGAACTGTGAGATATGGCTCTAAGGTGTCTCCAGGGCCACGGTAAAGACGATTCTGGAAAAGAAAACTATCAGTCCAAGGGGGTCCAGACAGATTTTCCATAATGTGATTCCAGTTAATGAGCGAACAAAGGTGAAGGAAATTACCAAGGGGGGAGGCCACCGGCTTGTTTTTCCACAGGAGCAGACAACATTGGAGGGTGAGCAGGTAGGTGAGGTGAGTGTTCCAAAAGAATCTTGCAGGAGAAACGGACCAGCTCAACTGAAGAAGGTAGGAGATTCTTGTGAGTAGTGATAGCAGTGCGAGACCCCTGAACTTCCATAGAACCACTGATTCAAAGCTTACTTCGGGGTGAAAAAAAAAATCAACTGTTTCATTCCCTGAATGAATCGCCTTGAGGGGACTTTTTGTTGTGATTTGGCGCTCTGTAAATAAAACTGAACACACTGATACCGCCTCATCTCATTGTGAGCAAAAAAAGAAAATTGCTCAATCCAAAAAGCAGCTGAAAAACATTGTGTCTCAAAGTTTTGGGTGTTCTCCATCCCACAAAATCAGCCCTGCCATAGTTACACAAGAACACCCAATTCATGCCAGCACTCTCCCCTCAGTAACACAGTACACACATTCTTCAATTATTTGTAAATAGCACGTGATATTCGGTCAGAATGTGTGCCTCAAAAAATGCAAATGTGCTTCAGAAGAAAGGATCTTTTCTACAAAAGTAAAATAGCTCATCGAAGTGTGTTTTTACGCGCCTGTATGTGTACATGCATGCGTGTGCATAATTTAAAAAACTGTCCACCAACTTGCTGCCTACTTTGACTGCAGCCATGTACCTCCCCAGGAGAGGCTGCTGCAACCGAAGCACTGATTAATGAACCCGTTTTCAATACAACTGGCTCAAGTGGTTCAGTGCTTCACAAAAACATCATTGGTCGTTCACTGCTGGTGAGCTAAGTGAAACAGTGATCACAAAGGCAAATCAACTGACTACAAAAGTCCATTAAACTAAGAAACAAATGGTCACAGACCCAGGACACACGGTAATTAATGCCTTGTTTTTCCTGCAATGATGAGTAAAAACATCTGTTGTCAGAAACGTCGCTCTTACGAGAAGCAGCATTGTTCAGTTTCAGAACTTTTTGGCAGTAGTTTCCAGCAAAATATTTTCTTGCCTCTTTCACAATATGGACAGAGACGTTTCCCTCTCTCTCTCTCTCTCTTTCCCGCGCTCTCTTTTTCACACACACATACACGCACGCACGCACGCACGCACGCACACACACACACACACACACACACGCACACATCCATAAGTTTCCCCCATGAAACCTGATAAGTTCCATGTGTTGTAGACTCCTCAGGAAAAGCGAAACAAAAATCCAGCGTCAACTCCTGCTCCTTATTTTGTTGCTGCGCTTCCCTCAACATGAAGGCAAGTAGATTTTGCTCAAATACATTTTTCAGATTTCTGTAAAAGATTTGATATGAAGAACTTTGTAACTGATATGATTTCAGTAAGATGGTCATTGTGATCTTTACATGTGGCAACTATAACTTAAACTTTTTCTTTTTCTTTTCTTTTTCACTTTTCTCCTTTTTCTCTTTTTTCACTTTTCTTTTCCCCTTTTCTCCTCAGAAAGTTGCACAACTCTGTGCAAGGGTCTTGCTATGGTTCCTCTTCCTGTTTACTGCCAAGGGGTAAATCTGGTTTTGGTTTAGGCTACACGTTCACCATTTAAAACATAAATATATTGTGCTTGTTATATGTTTTATGTAATTTATTGAGCCATTTGTTATAATTGTCATTTTAAAGGGTGTGCATCCAGAGAGTTGACTGTCAGTGGGGCCCTTTTGGCAGCTGGTCAGAATGTGATGGCTGCACCAAATCACAGGTCAGGGAGATTAATAAATCGAGAAACATTTCACCAAAAAACAATTATTTACGATAAAGACTTTTCACTATCAGACATACTCAAAATCATGTTATTTTTAAATCGTGTGCAGATATTTTACCATTCATTGTTAGTATTTTCTTTGTCATGCCGTGGATGTTACAGACAAGAAGCCGAGTCATGACTGTCTACGCTCAGTTCGATGGAAATCCCTGCAATGGAGATCGAACCGAGAAAAGGCCCTGTGAGCCCACACAACCCTGTCCTTTACAGGATGGGTGTGGAAGCAGGTTTCGCTGTCGATCAGGTATGAATTGAAACTGTCTTTGCCGCCATAATCCCACTGAAATAGGTAAACAATAACTTTGGTATCTGTCTTTTGTCTTGCAGGGAAGTGTATTAGTCAGTCTCTGGTGTGTAATGGAGATCAGGACTGTGAGATAGATGGACACGATGAGCGTGTCTGTGACGATACAACATTCGCTGTTTGTTCAAACTCAGTTCCCCCGCCTAATGTTGAACTCCTAGGTCTCGGGTAAGAAAAAAGTCACCATTTTGCGATTGGTTGAGATATTTCTGTGTATTTTCTTTATGTGTTTATACACCACTCTGTGTAGTTGTAATCTCTGGCTTTCTTCCACAATGTGTCTTTTGTCCTGTCCCCCTCCCCTCACCCCCTCACCCCTCACCCCTCACGGCAGATGTCTGCCCCTCCCTGAGCCTGGGTCTGCCAGAGGTTCCTTCCTGTTAAAAGGGAATTTTTCCTTCCCGTACAATCAATACAATCAAATTGAATTGAATATTTCTATATTTCTGTTGTTTCTGTAGGTTTGATGTGGTGTCAGGAAAGGACAGAGCAAGTGTCATCAATACAAAGAGCTTTGGGGGCCAGTGCCGCAACATGTTCAGTGGTGTTTCCAAGGCTCTTTATAGACTGCCCCTTAGCACGCTTCAGTACAGCTTTTTGGTTGGTACCTGCGGAAACACTTGTGGTTGCAATTCATGTTGATACTTCTTCAGTCATCTAGTTCTTCAAAACTTCTCTGTGGATTTTTCTTCTCTTGTTTAGTTCTTAGCATTGTTAAGGAGTGAATATAATAATACTTTCTAGTACTTTTTTAATCTATTGAATCTCACATTAGTCCTATGGGCTTTGTCCCCTTTTGCTCTCACTTTGTTGCTTTAGGATGACTGACAACATATTATGTGCTCTCAAATTTACATGCATTCCCATCATCTGTAACTGAACTTAAACTTACCTAAAGGTTGCATAGCTGTCAAGGATAGCTATGCAACTTGCTGTGGTCTACATCTCATCCATGTGATTTTCCTGTCTGCATAATAACATCGGAGTCACCATTCTTTTCTTTTGCTCTGGGTGTTAGTGAGAGTTTGCACTACTTTTTATTTTGAATGACTTTCTGCTAGGGTTAAAGGTGACCCATCATACAAATTTGGCCATATTTTACACACATTACAATTACAGTGATGTGACCATGATAACACTATGGTCAATTATACTATCACAGTTAAAGTGTTGAATGGTTTATCTTGTAAATACAGTCCATTGTCCATTTATATCTTTAAACTAAATGAAAACCAAACATTACAATGCCTGTTCTGTTTCCAGGTTAAAGTCCAAAATGACTTCAGTGATGAGATGTACTCCAGCACATGGCACTATGCTAAGGATATTGTCAAAAGAGAGACAGTGACGGGGACCACGAAGGGATATCACAACTATGATTATCATGAAACTTATGACAGGACTCAGGTGCACAGAAACCTAACACTTTCAACAGCAAATTCCAGTGATAAGGTGTCTTATGTTGCAAAGGAAAAAATCAATAAAAAAATAAACATTGCTTTTTTTCTTCTCACAGTTCCGCAAGCTTGTAATTTTAAAGAATGAAATAGAGGTAGCTCAGTTCCAGAGTAACTCTCCTCAGTACATCCCAATATCTGAGGGGTTTTGGAAGGCGCTGGTCAAACTCCCATCTGTCTATGACTACTCGGCCTACAGGGAAGTTTTGGAAACGTTTGGGACACACTACCTGTCGTCTGGAAACTTAGGAGGCTCCTTCAAAGTTATTGCCACAATTGATGCTGAAACTGAAAGAAGGATAGGTAAGAATTCCTAAATCACTCGTTTAATGACAGAATTTAAACAGTGGGAATTTTTTTGGTCCAATACCTTTTGCCCAGTGTTTTAAGCTGCTAAACAATTAGCCGTTATGCTGCTATTTCTTCTGATACTTGTATTATACACATTATTATTATCCTTTGTTGAAATTAATGTATACATATTTTATAACTATATGCATTATATAAATCTATAAACAGAAAACAAAATCAATTTGAATGAAAAATTTTAAATACTCAAATTTCTGAAATGTCTTTTTAAATGCAGTTAATTTGAAGTGTAATTAAATCAACACATATCAATATACATTTTCTTTGTAATAGGAGGTGCATTAGATTTTTTTTTTAATTTAACTTGTAATTGAATGTAACCATACATTTCTTTAATATGGCAGAAGTTTTCTGATATCAAACAAAGCATCTAGTTGATAAAAAATGTCCCCATAAAGTCCTGCTTCAGTCCTGCCACTCTTTTCTGACACTGACTTTTGTTTTTCCTTTCTTTTCAAGTCAGCGAATCCGAGGATTACGAAGAATGTACAAGGACTAAACGTTGGTTTCTAATATTCCCTATCACCACAGTGAAGTGTAAGAGAGGTTCTCATAGTCACACATCAGTCTCAGGTACAATTTGGATTCTGATTTTACAAATACACAAATACATCTGCCTATAAAAGCACTTTAATGCTATAAGATTTGTGTAATCTACCATCTCTTCCTTCCCTTTAAAAATAGGTAGTAACAGGAATAATAAAGTGCAAAGAGTGGAAGTGAAGGGAGGCGGTCTCTCACATATTGCAGCACTGGAGAGGTTGGACCTGGGCGATCCGGGAAGGAACTGGGAAATGTACTCAAACTGGGCAGAGTCTGTTGGCTCTTTTCCACGGGTCATAAAAAAGAAGGTGAAGAGAAAGATAAACAGCTACTTGTTTGTTAAAAGTGAGAACATAATGTTGAATTAACTTTATAAGGATATTAGTGTGTCACCTTGTGACTTAATACAATCTTGCATCTCTTTTCTTCTGCTATTGCTTTGCCAGCTGCGGCCGCTGTCAGAGCTGGTGAAGGAAGTTCATTGTGCTGGTACGAAGAAGCTCTACCTTCGTAGAGCCATTGATCAGTACCTTTCTGAAAGTGACCCCTGCCACTGCCGGCCCTGCAGGAACAATGGAATACCTCTCATGGACGGAGACAAATGTAGATGTATCTGTAAGCCTAACACACATGGATTGGCCTGTGAGCAAGGAACTGAGGCAGAAGGTCAACCGGGTGGGTATTGCTTTTCAGTCTTTCAGTCTTTAATAGTAGACTTTAATATTTTCCTTAATTTCTTCCTCTTTCTTCCTTTCTGTTTTCTGGTCTGAAAAGGAGTGATCGACGGCAGCTGGTCCTGCTGGTCTGCCTGGTCATTGTGCTCTAGGAATCAAAGGTCACGAAGTCGTTCCTGCTCTAATCCCTTCCCTCAGAATGGGGGGCAGCACTGTATTGGAGAAGCAACTGAGACGTCTGACTGTGAAGATGAAGAGCTGCAATACTTAAAGTAAGACTCTAAGTTTGTTTTTGTTTCTCAGGTTGTTTTCTTTTGTTTTGTTTTGCACAGCTTGGCACATTTTTTTAATGAGCACCATGCGGTCATTGCATTGAATTTCCCGCAAGAGGTAGTGTCACACTGACTTTTAGGAATATACACTTATACAACAAATTATATTTAACAATTTTTCTACAGAACTATGGAGCCTCAGTGCTTTGACCAAACGCTCCCTCCAAGCCAAAAGTGTGGAACCCCACCTGCTCTCGTCAATGGCTACATTCTGGTAAAAAAAAAAAAAGCAAAATTAGGAATTTGCTGTGCACTGTGGGACAAATTTTTGCAAACATTTAATATTTATTAACTGCAATAAGTGATGCTTTTGTGGTACTTGAACAATGTCATTTGCATTTATTGCTTCAAAAATAGAAAGAGACTTAAAATTGAATGTCTAATATTTCCTATTTAAACTGAAAAGAGTCTGCCTCAATGTCACTGAGCTGGTTAGTTATCTTTAAGCCTCATGTTCAGAATTTTACATCTTCTCTCCCATTGTATAGATATATTTTGTCCTTGTCTCTCTATGCTCTCTTTTGTTTTTTTCTCTTTCCTCTCATCCCACAAATAGTTGTGGCAAACGGCTGCTTCTCCCTGAGTCTGGTTTATTCCTGTTAAAAAGGAGTTCTTCCTTCCCACTGTCGCCAGTTGTTCCTCACAGAGATTGTTGCCAGATTGTTATGGGTTGCATATTCTGTCTGCCTTTCATTATAACATTCCTTAAGGCAACTGTTGTTATGTTTAGCACTATGGCTCACCGTAAGAATGCGTTTGCATGTTCTCCCCGTGTCTGTGTGGGTTCTTACTGGGCCGAAAGGCATGCAAGTGGGGTTAGGTTAGCTGGTGATTCTAAACTGCCCATGGATGGATGGATGGATGGATGGACTGAATTGTCTTCACAAACCGAACCTGAGAAATTGAACTTGATCACTTTATCTTTACCACACGCTTCACAGGTCCCAAAGGACATATATCTTGTTGGTAGTAAAGTTGAATACACCTGCACTGAAGGGTTCCATCTTGTTGGCCCCAGCACCATAGAGTGCACTGCTGATCAAACCTGGTCTGCCAGGCCTGGAACGTGCACAGGTGACTATATGGACCCAAATGTGTCATTTAGCATACACTCATAATTAATTGCTGTGCTACTTTGTTAAACTACAAATTTTCTTTAAGTTTCAAGGTGCCAGATTGGAGTCCTCACAGATGATGTCATAGCTTCTCCATTAAAGGGGACCTATGGCATAGGGGAGTTAGTTACATTGTCCTGCCCAGAAGGTAAACGGCTAGTAGGAGAAGCAAGGATTATTTGTGACCCCAGTCTGCATTTTTCACCAAACCCAGCAGATGTCAGGTGCATCCAAGGTAAATTATACATCAAAGTTTATTGTCAAAAGGGCGGTACAGGACTGCTGTGTAACAATATGGACTATAATGTGCCCTACTTTTATTCTTTCATTGCTGATATCAGTAGACATTGTGGAAGAGTGATTTCTGTCTATTCCACAGACGATACGATACGACACGTTGTTCCTACAGTGGCGTGTAAACCGTGGGAAAAGCCTTCCGGTGGAAAATGTATTTGCAAAATGCCTAATGAGTGCAGGTCTGTCTGTTCTACTAATAAACAATTTGGTCATATGAATTCTGGCAAACTGACTGATGTAATTAATTTATTTACTCTTGTGTTTTGTTTTGTTTTTGGCTTGGTGCTGATGATACCCCCCCCCCCCACACACACACATATACACACATGTGCCCCCCCCCCAGCCCACCTCTGGCGTTGTGTCCCACAGGAGGGA
>VUQK01014230.1:24672-35723 GCA_015106715.1 Bujurquina vittata
CCATCCATCCATCCATCCATCCATCCATCCATCTATCTATCTATCTATCTATCTATCTATATCTGTACATGTTATATATTCACACTTAGGGGATGGCAAGGAAGAAAGATGCATAGAGGACAGAAAACAAAAAAGAAATCATCATAACAGCATCCACATTTGCTCCTCAAATGCAAACCATTTCATATTACAAATCACCTCATTTGCATTTAAGAGAGCTAATTAATTCAGTGTCATTCTGTGTTTGAGCTTTACCAGAATGTGCCAGACTAGTGTGTGTCGCCTTTGTCCTGCTTAGAGTGTTTGCCTCCACCTGGTGGACATTTCAGTTCATGCAAGACAATTAGAAACACTCGAGGATAAGTTTCAATAACAAAAGTTTTATTAACAATGTAAAATGACCTATATCAGCTTTGACTACTGTACCTTCAGCTTGCCATAAACAGTGATCACTATATTTAATAAGCTGCCCTCTGTCTGCTTGACTGCCCCAGACAGAGAGATACTCTCTGCTTGTACCAGCATCCAGCTTCTTAACTAACCACGTGCGACCTTGAAAATAATTCAGAGAGCATTGCGTAAAGAGTATGTGTATGTACAAGTCTAATGTCTTGATTTATAGATAGATATTGTGTGCAAAGAAGTTTTCTTTTGACTATTGTCTCATCTATTCCATTTTGAAGCTGGAAAGTTAAAGTTGGGTACAAGTTCTTGTTTTATGGAAGACTAAATTAAGTACATTAAGAAGAAAAACAGCAAGGAACAGAAAACGGAGACTGTAATACACAAACGTATTCTTCACAAACCTGTCATTTCACCTTAGACAGACGACGGTAAAACGTTGTCATTGCAAGAGCCAGCCTCAAATATGTGAATGGCATATGTCATAAGTTATCACATTATTTCTGACAAAATGGACATTTAGATTCCCTTTTTTAAACATAAATCCACTTCATTCACTCAGGCTTGTGGAAGCAACTGCACATTGATATTAGCTCTAGACAAACTCTCATTCCCTTTTATATATCAACAAGCAGATATCTGATTTCATTTACCAAAAAAGGGGAAAATCTGTTGCAAAATATCTTAAAATATATGTTCATGACTTTTGTTTTCATTACATTGCAATTACAATTCTTCTTTGTATTACAAAATAAAATTAGAAAATGGGCAGCTGTTAAAAAAAAGAGAGAAAGAGACAATTTATTTGAAAATGGCAGTAATAGATTGGTGGGAGACACAAGTGGTGAAGGACAGTGGGTAATGGTGTCTTTGTTGCCGCCTCCTACCCACAAAGGTGGGGCCCTTAGCTGGTTACCAGGCAACAGAGCCCAAAGAACCGCCTCTTCCTCTGTTGGACTAGTGGGTAGGGAGTCAGGTTCAGCAAACTGCTGTCATCTGGGACACACAGAACACACAGACACCAAAGCCAAGTCATACATCTTTCCTCATTTTCGCTTTGGTGCTGTCCGCTTAACTCAGTACTTCCTCACAATTAAAAATTCGTAAAGTGTTCCTGCTGTGTGGATTTTACTTTCTTTCTCACCTTGGTTCTTCAGTGGTAAAGGCATTGTCTCCCTGAGTTTACTGAGAAGGTTCTTCATCTCCCTCATATCCCTGCGGTAATGCAAATGAGTCCTGTTATGGTGTGTACATAACCTATCAATAACACATTATATACTCATATACACAAAAGCACAAAATCATGTTTCCATGGCTGTTAATTTTCTGGAGTCTTCCCTCTTTAACTCTAACCCTTAACCTTAACTTCAGTAGCGACAGCTTTGTTTTCTTTTTGGTCCCACAATAATATCTTTCGATTCTTAACAGATTTATTGCGTATGACCAGTAGTACACACATAATGTCAAATACACAGGGCACTCTGTGACTTCTACATGCAAACATATGTAGGATAATTTATGAGAGACATGGTTAATGTTTTCTTCACGTATGCAATGAAATATGCTAACAAATTCAACTCTATATGATCAGCTATGAGGTAAAAACTATACAACCACACAACTACATAACTAGAGTAAGCCTTAACTGTTAAACATGTAAATAGAAGAAGAAAAAATAGGACAAATTGATAATGCAACATATAGTTCCAGCCTAGTAAAATGTCATTTGATGTGATAAATTACCTTGCAAGTAGCCACAAAGATGAATGTGAAATCAAAGTGCAAACGCACAATACTTCTTTGCACCCAGAAGGACACAACAGAACACATTTTGTTTACCTACTTTTCTATGTTTTCTATGTCAGTGGCCACCAGCCAGCAGAGCTGAGGACAGTCAGTGGGAGAAGAAGAGGTGTCCTCCAGAATGGGGATGTCTGAGCTTTCTTCTGTCTTACCATCCAAACCAGGAGGGCCACATGTGTCCTTACCTAAAGCAAACAGAAAATAGCCTTAATCGTGTGGCTTTACAAGACACTGGCCCAAGTTATTTATTTTATCACACGATCACTGTGAATTTCAAGTGTACATTTGTACACATGTACAGTTTATTGATCAGTTTAGTAATTTCATTATTGGAATGATGAAGTTAGAGATGCAAAATCACGTTTGTGCACATTTGTCTAAAAAAAAAAATCAAAACAAAACAAAGCATGGTGTCTATCGATGACCCATGAGGTTTATCTGTGTATTAACCTTTCCTGTGGAGCTGCAGTGATCCAAGCAAGCACACAGATTTCAGCATCTCTGTGATGTACATCTCCAGACAGCACTGCAGCTGGATGAAGAGCCTACAGATCTCAGGGTGGATCTCCCCGTCCTCTGGCCTGAAATGTCACATGGAGAGAACAAAGCTTACCAGCCAGGTGGAATTTGACACACAAAGAAGTCTCTGCAAATCTCTGTGTAAATTTTTTAATAATTGTTAATTTGTCAGTGTGTGTTGTAATCATAATACTGAACAGATGTATTCAATATTCAGCATAAAACAGCATAAGAAGAAAGGCAAGATGTTATTCTGGTATGTGTATCTGGGGGGAAAGTAGATAATGAAGGAAAAAATAAATTAAAGTCTCAAAAAGTAAAAAAAATAAAAAATATCTAACCATCATTATGTGTCAATAAACTGATTTTTTTTTTTACTCGACTAAACTGTGAAGGTGTTGGAATATGATCGCTTACATGTTTAATTTATGTAGTGCCTGTTTTTGTACTTTCAGGATGCACATCCTCTGTGTCACATCACATGCTTTTACTTGGAAATGTCTTTTTCTTAAATGCATATGAGGAATAGACTTCTTAATGCTCACAGTGTTTTCTGTGATTACAGTGACAAAATCATTAACCTGTAGAATAACTGCAAATTCCTGATACCAGACATGATTATGAACTCAAATGTGCACGAAAGGTTTCAGCAGAATGCTTCCAAATTAAAACTTAAAGATAAGATTTTAGAGTTTGCAGTGATAAATATATTGTGCTTCTTTTTTCTGTTGTTTTAAAGCAAAACTCAAATTGCTACTGGTTCAATTATGCAAGTGTCTGTATGTACAGTATTGCTTATTTAACTCATCGGGAATAAATAAAATCCACTGAAGCGATTCAAACAACACAAAAGCCTGTCACAATATTTTTCATTCAACCAGAGCTGATCATTAGCTTTTATGAGACACCACAGTAGCTTCACAACTATATTAATCTGGTTTTCAAAGGGAAACAGCAGGTGATATCCAGTGGGTGTAATATCACATGGGAAAGTGACAGCGATAAAAGGTGTGAAACTTGGTACAAATCTTTCTCACACAAATCATGCTCTAGAATTCACCTCTTTCAACAAGCAAGCTTCTCCTTGCCATCACCGTTTTGTCACAGTGCTGCTTTACTGTTGCTCAAGCACAGCTGTCACAATGCTATCCTTCTAATCAGCTTTCCTCTAGCACATTGGAAGGACCCCACATCATTCAAACGCTTCAGACGCACTGGCTTTATTTTATTAAAAGGGAATTAACTGTCCTATTCAAGCTCTGTGTCTCGAGTTGTGGAGACAGACACTTAGATGGCCGGAAGAGCTTTTAGGGAAAGAGGTTTAGAAAATGTGCTGGTGATGATTATGACGATGATGCGGACGCTGTTATGAGTGAGAACTTAAGAGTTCTCTCTAAAGTTGCTGCACCATTTCTATTTAGCCACAGAATCAGAAGAAGCTGGAAATTCAAGTGCATGGTCACAATAGTTAGTACTAGTTTTCTGTGAGATGTGGATATGACTGTATTCACTGTAGGTGTATAATTATGAGCCAATAAGTGCAGTGCATTATCCTCCACTACTCTATTAAAAACGTTTGTTATTAAAAACAACAAAATGTAAACTAAATAGTATGGTATAATAACCAGAATAATAAACAAGCAATAACATGGATCACAGAGCAGAGCAAAGAGTGCAGCATAACACATTTTAAAACTGCAGCATAACACATTTTAAAACTGGTACTTGTAAAAAAAAATGGTGGCATATAATTTCTAATGGAAGAGTATTCAGTGAATTCACAAATATCTAATGAGTTTATATATATATACAGTATATACCAGTTGTAAGAACATGGCCCATACTGCAAGACAAATCCTGACGCTGTTATTGTTCTAACAGCACCCGGGCTTTGGCAAGCATTTGGCACTGCAGACGTCCTCCAAATCTCTTTCACCACTGGCTTCAGCCTGTCCAATTGTTATTTAAGTAAGTTTGAGGGTGCCAAGTTGGCTGGCTTCTTAGCCTCACTGAGGATCTTAAAATCCCAAGCCTCACTTTGCCCTTCTTCCACTGGCACTATTGTAGAGGAGCTATTGTGGGCCAAGACAGCAGTCCTGTCAGGCTTCTATAACAGCTGTTTTCCTGTATCTTGAATCTAATTCAGCATGAAAATACACTCAGATTCACCAAACTGTGAGTCAACTTCAGATCTAACCACCTTCATTTACTGTTTCATTGTGATATTGTTTGTTTTTGACGACCCCCCCCCCATACACACACACACAAAACACAAGGATTCATATTCCTTCAAAATTCTGCCACTCTCACAATACATTACAAGAAACAAACAAACAAAAAAGTCATTGGCTCATTGATTATCTCAGATATTCGTCCTGAAGCATTCCTCTTCCACTCTATTTTGTGCATTAAGGTTTTAGGCTGTAGGCACAGTTAATGGGAAGTGATCAGTTACAGTGTGCTGTTGTGATTGCTTCCTGGTAAAGCTCTCCCGCTTACAAATTAGAGATGTCATGATTTTTAAAAGCTGATCTCATGTTCTGTTTTCCCACATACTTCTATCCATTCATCCAGCCATCCGTTTTCATGATGCAGTGTGAGGGCGTGTGTGTGTCCGTGTGTGCGTGTGTGTGTGTGCCTGTGTGTGTGTTTGTGTGTGTGTGTGTGTGTGTGGGGGGGGGCTGTCATAGGATGAGAGGCAGCATACACCATGGACAGGTCGCCAGCCTGTCGCAGGGTTCCCACATACTTTTCCCACTTAAAAAACAATACAAAAAACTTTAATGGATCAGGCCCTTGGATGACAACGATATAAAAACTATACCGCGCTTGAAATGGGGATGCTTATGCAAATTAGAGATTTACTTTGGTAAAATTAACTCCTTTATAACTTCAGGCGCTGCAGTGTGTTGCAGAGAATTCAGAGCTTTCATTTTCAGGACCACGGACAGCGCCTGTGCCAACTCACCCCGATATCAAGGAGAGACTGTGGTGTGCCGCTCGCGCCATTTCGCAGCCTTTGGTTCGGGTCTTGAGCATTTCGGCCCGTAGAGAAGGACAGTCGACAGTGATCTCACCAATAGAGATGACCAGTTCACGGTACAGAGCCACAAGTGTATTGAACTCTTGGACGATCTGCATTACAGTGAGATAAGTCACAAAACAAGTCACTAACGATCTAGACAAGTAAGCGTCACACAAATAAAAGGCTCAATATTTGCTGGAATATGACTTTCTGTTCTGGTTATTACAGCAGAATAGTCTATATCTTTAACCCGACCTGTCAACATGAAAACGTGCTAGCCAAGAAGGAAATGCTGGGGCAGCATTTTACCACCTTGGAGTTTGTTTGTTTGTTTGCTGCTTGCTTGTTTGTTTGTCTGTTTCCCTATAGGCTAATAGGGAGAAATAATGCGCCATGTGGAGTTGCATTGTGATATGCTTCTACAGAAGCAGTATTTCAAAAACTGCAGCCTTGCACATGTGCAGTCTCAGAAGCATATTGATCCTGCGAAAAACACAGAAAGTGAAGCAATCGCGGAAAGTAAGAGTGCATGATAAACTAAATGGCTGTTAAATTGGTCGGATTTACAGCATGCTAAATTTGGCTGTTTGCACAAACTCGAAATTTGAGCTTCGGGCACAAGTATTCTGCTCTTTTTATGCACCTCCTGCATAGCATCCTGCTGTAGTCCTGTAAACGAACAGCGAGGCTCCATGACGATCACTGATGTATGAAAGGTTGAAGTAGGCTTCATCATTCCTGTCAGCATCTGTCAAAGCACATATGTGCCAAGATCATGCACTCCACAATGGATAATCTTGTCATTCGGGCAATGCTTAAATTAGCCCAAATCACCGGCAGCTTTCCACACTTTAAATGCAAATCACACAGTCAATCTGCACGCCGAGGTGTTCTGTTTGGCTTCATTGTCGACAAAGCAATGCAAATGCACATAGCTATTTTTAGGCTGCTACACCGGCTTCTAATCTTTTTTTTTTTCTTTTTTTTTGCAGCTATTAAGAGCTGTCGCCTGTGCACCATGCACGCACGGGATATTGGATCACCCTAAAACAAAGAATGGTTGGGATAACACAGCACTCCTTATCAGAGGCACCATGCAGGCATTGACGTGCCGCAAACCTACCATTCTGCAGTCGGCCACGGCGCGCTGAGCTTTGCGGGTACTTTCGGTGCTCTCCCTCCTTTGTGAGTCTCGATAAGGAGGCTTGCCGATCTGGAAGATGTTCCCGGCGGATCTGGGGCGGTTTTTGCGCCCATTCGATGCAGAACTCATGCATACACATCCACTATTAAAACAGCCCTAAGACAGAACGATTTGGTCTTATCCCCCCCAAACTCCACCACTTTCTCTCTTCCTGCCTTATCACCCTGCACCTTACTGTTCACCTTATTCCCTCCTCGATTTACGCTCAGTTCACCTTCGCCAGCTACTGGCTGTGTTGAACCTCGATTACTATTATTGCTCTAAGTCTCACGGTCTTTCCTTCTAATGTGGGAAAGGGAGCAATTTTTTTCCAACAAGAGCCAGAGAGCGCAGGAAAAGTACCGGATGAGCGCCCGTGACTCCTCTCCGCATTGCCTTGACTGCGACGGGGCGCAAGTCACCTTCACTCCAGCAGCACACGGCACACAGTGAAGTCTTCACACCCAACCCGGACTCCAGCTAGCTGAGGTGTCTTTTCTGACGCACCGATGTCAAGAGGGAACGATCGCATTCACGGATATTCTCCAAATGCAACCATTTTTTATGATTGCGCGTTTCCATTAAGCACCAATAAGACGGACGATAATGGTCTTTTCTTAGCTACTCAACCTTCTATTGAGACGAAATAGCACGGTCAGTGTCCGAGCCGACAATCTCACAGCGTACAGCTGCGCCGGAGAAAGCTTTAACGTTGAAAAACTTAATTCCTGGTCTCGTGGTCTCAAGTCGGCTCCTAGTCTGTTTATTTGAGTGTTTCCAGCTATTCAAAGGGCCTGTATCTAACCTTGGAGAGGCAACAGAAGAACAGTTGCTACAGGCCTGACGTGGCTGGCAACACTGCGCACCCAAAGGACGCGAATACTAATAGGGCCCATCAACTCAGACCCCCTCCCCCCCAATTCTGACATATCAACTCCTGTACGTATGAAAATGAGGTCACTGGACACTTTGCCTCCACCGCAAGTACAGGGTGGAAACAAAAAGAATGAATTAGGTGCATACCTTTTTATTTTACATTTTTCAATTGACCTGAGACAACAATGATTCAAAAAGTCGTGCTTCGTTTGGATGTATTTAGTTTTATTATGTCGTCCATGACATGTAGACCCTAAAACACAGCTGGGCAGATAGATACATTAAAGTTTTTTTAAAAAGAAAAAGAAAACGCAGACTACTTAAATGCACAACCACAAACTCCAATAATTCACTATGAAGACTTATTTTCTGTCCCAACAAGGGAGGTTGTGCCTAAACAGTCCCCACTACACACACACACACACACACACACACACACACACACAGTGGGCTGTATATGAGCACATAGATGTGTAACTGATCAATAAACCAATAAACAAACCTTTTGTTTGTCTCTGATTACACCACAAAACATAGGAAATAGGCTATTCAAACATCTCCATCTTTATGCCACATGAGTGCCGGAATCAATTGTTGCCTTTTAATGTGTGCTTTTCCTTACTTGCTTTTCAAACCAACAAACAGAAAAAGATGTTCACGTGGAGTTGAAAAGACACATGCATTCACACATATTAGTGGCACAGAAAAGTGGGAAACTTGCAGTGCTGTGTAAGATATTCTGTAGAGATCATGTAAAAAGGCTACTCTGTAAAATATCTTCTTGTTCCTTTGAAAATTAACTAGTCAGTGGATATTACAAGTAACCAGACTCTCTGCTTTTCATAGAGTAAACTCAGATTTATTCAGATGGGGCTTTATTTCCTGCACTAGTTTTGGGTACTTTGCAGCCACAAGGGTGAAAGTTTCCATCCCACATGTGTTTTAAATGCCAAAGGTCATTGCATAGGCCCTCAGACTTTGCTGTCCAGTTTGCAGAGCAGATAATGTTACCTAAATTATAGCAATGGGCAACAAAGTCTATACAATGTTTTAGATACATAGAATTCATAAAAAAGAAAAAACAGATTATTATTATTATTATTATTATTATTATTATTATTATTATTATTATTATTATTATTATTATTATTATTATTTTATTATTATTATTATTATTATTACTTTAGTTATATTGCATGTAAATTATTAGTTATCCACAAGCTAAGGCCTGACACAGATAATTAACCTGTGATAATTTACAACTGTACAGTGACAATGTCCTTTAAATGACCTTTAGTTTTAGAGTTGTTGACTGTGCCCACATGGAGATTCAAAGTCTGGTGCATTCTTCATATGAAGGTGCTGGAAGAAATTAAAGCTTAGTGGAAAAGTACAAATAAGAGAGTGTTTTGCATCCCAACTTGAAAGTGTGAAATGTGTCAGGAATGAATTAAGTTTCTTGAGTTCCTTAGCAAGAATAGAAATGACCTAAAAATACTTTAAATTAAAAAAAACCTCAACTCTGCATCTGCAAACCTGTATGGATGTGTTAACTTTATTTTGTATAAATTACAGTGAGTTAGTAAAACTAAACATTTATTCCTTTCGGTTTTGCTTTAAAAAGCAAAACACATTTACCTTCCAAATAAAATAAAAAACAGTGAATATTGCACACGATTCAAATGCCAACAGCACAGGTAGTGTTATCCATCAGCACATTTTCTTGACCACTTATTCAACTTCCAGCTGACAGGGCAAGAAGCAGGATATGCACTGAAATTGTTTCCATCCCATAACAGGGTTAGCACAGTGACACAATTATTCATGCTCACATACATACCTACAGCCAATTTAGACTCACCGGTTAACCTAACATGCATATCTGTGGAAGGAGACCCAGACAGAAATATAGAGATGCAGGCTGAACAGGAAGAACATGGAAACTCTAAAGCTGACCAGGAGGTTTGAAGCCAGAGCCAACAGTACTGACCGCTGCACCACCATGCAGCATTATTAGTATGTTCCCAACCCATACCAAAAAGCAATCTTTTGCAATGAATGATGACTATGCAAAATGGAAAGTATTTGTGTGTCTGTTCTAATGTTTAGTTTAGCTTAGTTTTTACTATTAGCACACCCAACCCATATTGTCTTCCCTCCAGGGGCGTGGTGACCATCGGGAGGTTTGGGAGGTTTCCCGAATGGCCTGTTGTTCCCAGGCCGAACCGGCTGGTGACCAGAATTGACCCTCTTCCAATTGAAAAAACTCTAAAAGTTCTCCGTCGCTGAGACGGATTCCCTTTGACACTGAGTGTATCCTCGCTGACATGTTTTTCCACAGCTCCACCGCTCCCTGCCGTGTTTGTGTGTTGTGGTCGCTTGGCTGAGAATTTCAGCTGTAAGTTTTTCTCTACTTCAGCTCCCAGAGCGGATCGCTATAACTAGACATATTGCTAACGAGCCCCGCTATTAGCACGTATTTAGTAGAATGCTTGTGAATGCTAAGCATTACAATATTAAGCTCTTGTAGCCCTAATTTTTTCAACTTCAACACTCGTAACACAACAGCAGCAGCAATTTTACGTGCAGTCTGTCGTAATAGAGACGGCGAGCTGAGCTCAGGTGCAGCGAAAGTAAATGGTAAATGGACTAGCTCTTATATAGCTAGTCTGAGCACTCAAAGCGCTTATACAGCACGTTTACATTCACCCCATTCATACGAGCACTTCCATGTGTAAGTAAGCTAAGTGCTTTTAATTAGCTAACATTCACACACATTCATACTCCAACGCTAGCGTCGGAGAGCAACTTGGGGTTAAGTATCTTGCCCAAGGATACATTGGCATGTAGCCTGGAGTAGCCAGGAATCGAACCACCGACCTTGCGATCAGTGGATGACCTGCTCTACCTCCTGAGCTACGTACAGCCACAAGCGTTTTTCTAGCATCCAAAAGAAGCTTTTTCCCCCCTGTAACCACCATTAATGAACCTTTACTAGGACACAGCTGGAGGTCCTTCATCAACCATCTAATCAGCAGTTGAAGAATAGAGAACTTTATAGCTGCTCTATCCACCGCTGTTTGTTTCACACAGCGAAAAACTGCAGTATGGAAGTTAATACAAAAAAATTACATCTTATCTGATTACTCGAGTAATCAATGGAATAATCAATGGAATACTCGATAACTAAAATAATCAATCATTGCACCCCTACTGGTAACCAGGGGCGTGGTGGCCATTGGA
>VUQK01014232.1:0-13953 GCA_015106715.1 Bujurquina vittata
TTCACTTTTTATCAATCAAATGGGTTTTTTTATTGTTTGTTTCCCAGATTTCTGTTCACTACAACATCCCAACTCCTACTGATGTCGCCACTCTCAGCGTGGAGGTCAAACCAGAGGTCGACACCACCAGTGAATCTCCCAGACCCAAACTCACTCTGAAAATAAAATCCCTGTAAGTATTTAACAGGTTAGAGATGATATAGATGAATGTTATTCATCAGTGTGGCGTAACTGCTGGTGGATGAAAGTCCAGATTAAGAAGCATCTGTGGATACAACTCAGTGCAATCATATTTCAATTGTTGAAATACAGATACAGTGGAAAGGAAAACACTACAAACATGGTGATCCTGGATATCAAGATGCTTTCTGGATTTGTTCCAGATGCAGAGTCTCTGAAGAGGGTGAGTTGCTACAGTTATTGTTTTCAGCTGGACAGAAATGTTGCTTGTGTGTGTCTGTGTGTGATGTGATGATGGTGGTGATAGTAAGAAGATTGTGTCTCCTCACAGCTCAAAGCTGCTCCACTGGTGGATCGTGCTGAGCAAACAGAAGATCGTGTTCTGGTGTATTTACGGGAGGTGAGCAGCATCCACAGTGAGGAATACCAGATGATGATGTGTGCGTTTGTTACAGAGTGTGTTGTATTTTCTGTTCTGTTCAGTTACCAAAGGACACACCCATCAACCACAGCTTAGAGATCATACAGGAGCTCCCAGTGGACAACCTGAAGCCAGCTGTGGTCAAGATCTACGACTACTACCAGCCAAGTAAGACTATCTCCCTTTACTGCAACAGCACACTGACACACTTTGCTCCTTAGTGGAGCTGAGCAACAAACTGAACGGTTAACAGAATTTGAAGGACACACACAGAAAGTCCATTTTGTTTTTTCTCTCAGGTGACCAGGCTGAGACTGAATATATTTACCCATGAGCTGCAGGTAACACACTGTGATAACAACAACACAACATTTCACACAAAATTGAATTCAATTACATTTTTAAATTAATGAGTTATCCATAGAAATCTAACAACTGGATAGAATATAGACAATAGAGTTAATTCAGTACTCTTTTAGACTTAAAGGAAAATGAAAGGACTACTTTAACACAACTGCATTTTCACTTCTTTTTTTTTATTTTGCAGCTTGAAGAACGCTCTGCAGTCAGATCAGAGGTCACCACTCAAGTTAAAACCTGCATTTTAATAAAGATACATTTTAACCACATATCTGTCCCTTTGTGTGTATTTTTATTTTTTTCTTGGGGGGGGGTCTTTCAGGAAGGTATTAACTTTAGGTGTGCAGTTAAACATGCAGTGATTTGGCTCTGCAGGTTGGAAGCAGTCAGATTACACAATACAAAGTTTCCCTCAGCATTGTGATACTTTCCGGCATTTCACCATAAACACTCTCAAAGCAAACATCACATCTATAGTTCTTTCTCAGCATGAAGCCACACTGCTTCTGGTGCTCATCATCTTTCTTCTTAACGCTGCCTCAGCAATTCTTTCCCATATTTTCAGGGTATTGCTCATCAGCTTAATCCTGCTGTAGTGACTATAGTTCTGAACCTCACTTTGTCTTTGAAAATCGGTCTCAGCACACTGCTTCTCCATTCGTCAGGCATCCTCTCACTGTCCAAGATTGTGTTAAACAGTCTGGTAAAAAAGTAAACTGCCCTACATTTAAAGTCCCAACTCTCACCTCCACACTCCTGTCTTTCCTTCCCTCTTGCTCCCTCCTAACATGCCTTCTCCCTTTCCTCATGCTTTGTCTTCAGCCATCAGTAGCACAGTTTCTACTGGCACCTTGTTTTCGGTAGTTGTGTAAGCATTTATAGTTGTATCTTGTATGACCATGCATGTGACAAAAAAACTTTGATTAGATTTTTGAACACTGGTGTCCTCTGTTGAACTGTTAGCTCTATATGCAAACTGAATTGGGTGGGAGGCCGGCAGTGTTGTGGCATCAGACCAGTTTCTCACATCACTTCATTATAACAGGTGTCAGAGCAAGTAGTGGGTAGCTGTTGAGGCTGCTGATGAGGCTGCTGATTTTGATCCAGCAGGACAATTGTGGCCCACTTCAGCATGGTGGGCTCAACGACTGAGACAGTGATGTGTTGAAGATCTTAGTGAAGACCCCAGCCAGCTTCTCTGCACACTCTAAGGAACCACCCAGTCACTCTATCTGGTCTGGTGGCCTTCCTGAGGTTCACTGCCCTATGTTTACCTTACCCCACAGCTGCGTGCATGCGTGCGATGAAGTGGTTCAGCCGTTGTGGTGCTGCCAGCCTTGTAGTGGGTTAGGTGCTGGACTCCCTTGTAAATACTTGTAAATAAATGATTTCAAATTACATTTTTGTCAAAACAATCAAGTGCAATATACACAGCGTAGACCACATGATTTGCTTGTTGAGTTTTGTTCCCAACAAAATTTAAAAAATCTTTCACAGAGTTTTTCCCACAAATACTTTTTTCCTATTCTAAAAATGTGAAATATCAATAAAATTGCATACAGTGATTTAACATATCTAAAGTAAAGCAATATTAAGCTCATGTTTTATACTGTAATTACATACCTAAAATCTGATGCCATGAGTGAACATGAACAGTAACAAAAGTATAGATTCTGTAAATTTACATAGATTTGTTGTTACTTAGCAAATGTTTTGTGTAATTATGAAAGTTTTCACAACAAAAATGTAATTTTTTTTATAAGTGTGTAATATCTACAAGCATTAGTAAACTGTCTGAATATAGGGATTAGATATCCTGCAACAGTGGGCTTGGCTGGCATAAGTTCCTTTCATTTGAGATAAACACTGACATAAAGCTATAAATTGATGACATTAAAGCCCTAGAGATGACGGTTGTCATGAAATATACTGTGTAAATAAAATTTTATTAAACAATATGTAGTAATTTGAGATTTAATACTCACTTTGATGATTGTTAAATTGGGAAACACAAAAAAAGGCCTAACATTTATTAATACTGATATTAATACTGGCACTCTGGACATTCTGAGGGCCTGTTATTTCCTGCTGCTTTGCAATCCAGAGGAAAAACTGTTGAGTCTGTCATTCTCACAAAGCTGTCAGGAAGCAGAGAGCCAGTAAGTAAAGATGGGATGCTCAAAACAGATGTTTTGACACTGTGTCAAGCTTCTGAAGTGCAGATGCTTCAAACCCTGCTCCGGAGCACTTCAAGACACCCGCATCATGTTACCATGGCTAAGCGACGGTGCATTTCATCTCTGCTGTGTCTGTCATTTGGGTTACAGCGATACATGCACAGAGCACTCACAGAGGAATGTAGCCACAGTATCAAAGTGCAAAAATGTCGGTCTTCGACTACAGAGGCAAAGAAGGGCAGACATTTTCTCTGCCTGTGGAAGTGCATTGATGAACTCACCACACACTAGGACAGCTGACTGGCCTCAACACACTTCCATTTGTTTTGACACTTTCAAGCAATCTATTTCTTAAACATTTTCATGACAGATAACTTAATAAATGTTACCAATTTTTAAAGCCAGAAAACATTTTTTTTTATTTTATTTATTCAGAAATTGATTTTAGAATAAATAAATCTCTCCAAAACATGTGTTCATCATAATTATTGATAGTCTGGTATAAGAAGTAGCTGTGTTTGAAACTGTGCAGGGCTTTCTTGCATCATAGTTTCACAGAAAAGCATTAACGAGATGTGCAATAACCAAATTGGCCGGCAGATGTCACTGTGGAGATGAGTTTCAGATTGAAGTCTCAGCGCACTTCCAGTGGGGATGACACACAACCACTAGAGGGCTGTAGCACACAGCATGATGGAGTCTCACCTGAGACTGGCTGAAGTTTGCACATTCAAGAGCAGGGTCGGGATGATTGCGATAGTCTGCATCTGATTTTAGGATCGCTCTACACCCTCTCCATTTATCCTTCACTTTTATTCTCTCACTTATCTCCACCTCATAACACATAAAGTCTTATTAATTTTTTTAGGATATTATCTCTGGATTTATTGCTGATGACGCTTTAGTTTCTGTAGGTGGCGCTGTTGTATTTGACGACAGATTATCAGAGATATTTCAGAACAAAATAGGACAGTCTTGCTTCACAGCATTTTCTATGAAAATTAATGTACTTTGCATTCATATGGATAAAATGTTGCCAAGGTAAACTAGAGTACAAATTTTCCTTCTTGTATTGTTACCAAGTAGCCCAGTGGTCAAATGGCCTTTAACATGACTAACTTGAAATAATGTTACATTTCCTACTTTACAAATAATTCCTGAGATTTAAGCAGCTTTTAGTGAAGGCTGAAGAGCAAATAGCTGAATATGTTCTGTCATAGAAAAAGAAAAACATTGCAGGGGCGTTTCCAGGATTATTTTTTTTAAGTGAGGAAGAATTGGCATGGGGTGCCAACAACCAGTCAGACGGTGTTCACAGGACATCTGAAAACTCTATCACAAATTACAACCAAAAAAAAGCAAATGAAAATTGGTATAAATAAATAAAAAAATTAAAAATCAGCACGCTATGAGATGTAGCTGACCTGTGATAGTACTGCGACTGAACCAAAGTACAAATCTGGTTGCAACAGTAAATATGCTTAATTGTCAGTTGCCTGCATTCTGATCATTTTATGCCCCAATTTGCACATTTCTGCATCCTTTAGAAATACATGTTTTTTTGTTTTGTTTTTTTTTTACCTTTGATCATTCTTAATTTATTCAATCATTCCTGTTGAGACAAAGCTCATGTTGTCACTCTTCTGTGCTTTTTGTGTTTGCTTAGTTCCAGATGTGAGAGCAAGAGTCGGTATGCTTGTATGTGCATGTAGCATCTGTTCACACCAATGAACCAAAGACTTGTTGGTGAAGACAGCAATAGCCTTCGTAAGCTCACAAAGTAGTTTGTTTGTTTTGTTTTAATATCAGATCCCTGGTTTTTCTTTCTGCCTCCCACAAACTGTGTGTGCACAGGTCCGGTGTAAGAGGAAATGCTGTTGAATGAGATCACGGTACTGTTTTTGTGTGGTAGGCTAATTAATTAACTAAGTTAAAAACAAAACATTCACTGATGGTATTAATTCACAATTCATACTCAGATGTTGGGGGACAAATGCATGCAAAATGTTCCTGAATTCTCCACCTACTCAGACAGTATCAGTGAGCCATACTGATCCTAAATGATAAGCAGTTGTTCTCCATCTCCTCGTGTGTCCTGGTTAAGCTAAATGTAGGCACCAGTTAAGTTACACTTGCTGTGACAACATGTCTGCCATCATGATAACATCATATAAGAAGGCAACATCTGCAGAGAATCAGCTGCACAGGCAACAAGGCACCACCAATCCATGATCATGGTGATGAGCAGCAGCAGTAGTAACTCAGTGACATCATAGATCCACCACTCTGGGTACCTCCGTTGTTTGTTTGGGGGTTTTTTTAATGTTTTTTTCTCATTTAAATTCGATACCATCGCGAAATATTTCTCAAAAACTACAAATGGTGTCACAAATATTTTACCGCTAAACAGAAAGTTATTGATTAAAAAAAAGCATTTTCAGCTGTGGAGCGACGTCACTTCCGGGATGTAGGGGAGAGCAAAGTGACAGCTGGTTTGTTTTCATCAACAAGGGGGATTTCAAAGTAGACGCTAAAGGTAGGCAGAACGAAGACCTTTCATGTGTTCCTTCCTCGGTGTGTGAGCAGGCTGTCATCAGTCGGTGATGTTTGGAAGCGTGTTTGTATCGTAGCCATCTCTAATCCATGTCGGGCTCCATCGAGCTGCTGCTGCTGCTGCTGCTGCTGCTGGGGGTCACTAATGCTGAGTCTGTTCTGGACACTGCCTGCTCCCCGACTGCCAGCAGCAGGCGGTTCGCGCTTATTGTTTAGCAGCTGTTTCGCTGTTTTCTTTTAGTTTGTGGCAGAGTGGAAAAGGGTGCTGTTATCCTCTGTTCTGGGCTGGCTTTCCTCATCGGTGGGCAGGCCAAACTCCACTCGAAAATCTGTCAGTTTTGAAGTGTAAGTGTCTTTTCGGCCTATTTGTAGGCTAACAACACTATTCTAGTACATTTGCCTAATCACCGATTGCCATACATCAATTCGTCTTTAATCCCACTGAAGAAAATGATAATACAATATTAAATAACCAACTTTTATTATCGGTGTACAAATTGATTGGCTACGCCGTCAAAAAGGTGTATGCTGAATGTACATTAACTATTAAATTCCTGAAATGCAAGGGCTTTCTAAACTTGTTTTTGCTGTCTTTTTTTTTAATGAATGGGCAGAGGTGGGACCAAGAAAAACGTAAAGGAATATTTGACTCTAAATAAATAGTGTAGAAAATTGCATTAGTATATACTATTTGCAAGTATTTAGATTTATGAATGTTATTTGTTCATAGATAAAAAGTAAATAAAGCTATAAGATAAATGATGTGGCGTGTAAAGAACAATATTTGCATTGTAAATACTAGTTGCAGTTCGCCACAGCTGTCATATAGTCCAGTGGCACTGGTTGGAACGGCAGCAGTGGGTGCCAGTCTTATGCCAGTGGGTCAGATTTGGTCACATACATTCAACAACAAACACAGACGAAGAAGAAAATACAAGATTTTCAAGAAAGTTTTGCACAGTTCACTTCTCAAATAACAGCAAGCCTAATCCTGACATTGAATTAGTTGCTTTATAGGTGCTTGCCCTTAACAGCAGGTGCTGAATGCAGTGATATTAACTTTTTATAAAGAGCTTAGAGCAGCATAACAAAATGCTTAATAAGACACCAAAAACTAAGGTCCATTATTAATAAAATAACTTTGGAACTAGTTTGCTTCTTATTGTGGCAGTATTTATTTATTAATTCATTCGTTCATCTATTTATTTATTGTATAATTTCTATTTGCAAACCACATTTAATAGTTGTAATTTCATTGAAATAAACATTGCATTGTTAAAAAGATATGTGACAGATTTAAGTGGATATCATTCTTGTTCCTTAGCCATCATGTTTTACAGACTTAAAGGCATGTGTTTAGATAAAAGCTTTAAAAAAACATAAAATTATTCTTAATGGATTTCTGCATTCTGCTTCACCCCTAACACATCAGAACCTCAATACACCTTTGAGGTTCACTCTTTATCAAAGTATTTATTTAGTTAGTTCTCAATAATCGGTCACTGATCATACTCATATGGTTTATGGCATCTAATTCAATTGTATGATCTCACCGCTTTGGAGGAAATTCCCGTCTGAGCTGTGCGCTCACAGCAGCTCTTAAGAAATCTGAAAGTACTTCCGTCTTCTTCGGTTTTATTGATACTGGCAAGTGACTCTCAAAGCAGGAACTGATCTTTGACCTTGTTTGTTCTCCATGTGGTGAATGGCCTCCCAATCCTTCCTCTTTGGGACGGTCTAGAGCAAATCGCACCCGCTGATCAAAGAGGGACCAGCATTTTTCTGCAGAAGTCTGTCAGCCCTACCAGCCACTCTGGAGTAAGACCTGCTGATAAAGCCCCAATGCCTGTCCCAAACAGTTTTGTCGTAGTTTCAGTCTGGAAATGGAACAGAATAAAGCAGTGGATTCAAAATGAAGAAAGCTTCTCCTGGTTTCTTTTACAGGCCTTCAGTACCAGAACAGAAGACGACGGCGAGCAGTGATAGTGTACGGATTAAGGCGGACGTCTCTTCAGGTAAGACACTTTCTGCTGCAACAGTTCAGATAGAGCTCTGAATTCTCTCGATCAGGACGCTGCTTCAAACACCTGTGTCTGCTGTGGTATTTATTTGTCTTATGTCAGCAAAAAACACTATGTAACAAATGTCTTGATTTATTAGCTATGCAATAACAAATATGATTTCATCCATTACCGCAATTTACTGCAGCCCATTTTTGGCAAATAAGATATTGCAACAGGAGCCTTCTATTTATCTTTTTTTACTTCGGCTAAATCACTACATAATTTATGCTTCCCTGCAGCAGATTCCACAGTGACGCTCTGCCTGCCAAGCCTTTTAAGACAGATGCTCATCATTTTAATTTTACAAACTTGAATGCTGAATAAGGTCAGAAGGTGCTTCCTCATTTTTTCTCTCAAATGTTAAAAAGTTCAGCAGAAAGGTCTGTCTTCTTGTTCTTCTTTTCTGGGAAAATCAAGTACATTAAAACAGGTCATGTGTGTGTTTTGCTGATTAAAGAGAGGCAGAAACCTACTTGATATTCATCAGCTTTGTGTCATTAAGGAGAGGGAAGCAGATGTGAGCCTTTAATGCAGATGAGAAATTATCTTGTGTGTGCTTGTTTTGTAACTATAATGAAAGCAAAACTGCATATAAAATACTGAAATAATTAGACAGATCCTTTAGATGTTAGGAAGTTATCACTGCACTAACACTGGTTGAGATAACTGGTTATGGAATTTTGGATGGGATGTTATGGCGCTGGTGTGTGGAGTTTGTGTTCATCACACTCCACTAATGAATCAGTAGCTAAAGGTACAGTAATGGTATGGTATTTCCCCGTTAATGACTTGATCCAACCTGATATCTATTAATTAAGACTGGGGCTGCTCGATCATGGAAAAAATTGTAGTCATGATTATTTTGGTCAATATTGAAATCAGGATTATTTAACATGATTACTCATTGACTTTGTAAACAAACTGTATTTATTGCACCTATAGAACAGTGAATACTTTCAAATGTAGTGCATTTAAAAAAAATTCTTGAAAATAAATGCTAAATTTAAAATAAAATATAGAATATCAATAAAATATAAACATATAAATACAATATAAAAATGTATACTCAAATTGCAATATACCTCCAATCTGTTTCTTGCTAAGTAGTGCAAATATTAATAGGGACATCTCCTGGCTGTCCCTTGCTAATTATCCCCCATAACGGGAAGGGACATGGCGATCATTATTTGATATTTCTTGGGAGGTGCAGGTTGGATTACGTGTAGATTTCCCACTCCACAACGATAATTAACATATAATACACCTGCACAACCATAAGGGCAGGCAACGTTGCTGGCCACTTACGTAGGTTATGTTGAAGGGCCGCAAAGACTCGAGGCTGAAGACAAAATAAACCAGAGCTAAGAGTATACAGAGTGTAATGTGACAGAATAACAGTAATAATAATGTTTTTTGTTGATTACACTGCTTTTGTGATTGTTTGGAGCAGTCTTAATTAAAACTATTAGTTGACAGAAAATTAGCCAACAAGCTGTCAAAGTTCTTGACTAATGGTCTTATAAATGGCTCGGTAAAACAAATAAAAATAGGGCCGCAAACTCATTGTAACTGCATAAAGTTTCTGTTTGCCTGGTGATTGCGTTGAGTTTTTTTCACATTCATTGAATGATTGCAAGGCCATTGCACAGTTCACCTGGTGGGAGGCAGCCTGTCCCTAAACAATCACTGTCTGGCTCATTCTCATAGATCGGGAAGCGGACTGGTTCTTATAGAGCGCTTTTGTATTCTATTTGAGCACCCAAAGCACTTCATACAGTACAGCATGCCTTAGTCACCCATTCACACAAGCACTTTTTTCTACGCCTAAGTGCTAAAATTCACACACATTCACACTCTTTTGCTCACAAGTTTGCATCGGGAGCAACTTGGGGTTCAGTATCTTGCCCAGAAGTACTTTGGCATTCAGACTGGAGCAGCCAGGGATCGAACCACCAACCTTCCAACCTGCCCTGCCTGCTGAGCCACAGCCACCCCCAGATTGATGAAGGTTTGCAAATAATTGCAATCTGGTTTTTAAATGCAAACAGATTGATTGTAATGTTTTGGCAATTTGAGTCAGTTTGCAACTCGTTTGCAATTCGAAAATTGCCTCAGCTAGTTTCCATCTGATTGTATTCTGGTTATATTCTACTATAAAAAACAGGGTTGCCACACATCTGTCATTTACACTGTAGCAGTTAAATTGCCGTCCTGCAGCAAACAATGCCACTCTGTGCAGGATTTTCTGAATTTCAGTTTTAAATTGAAAGTTTAGGTAAGTGAGTGAGTTTTAGGTAAATGCATCCATGTCATACAGAGGCAGCATTTAGAGTAGTCTGAGTCTTTAGTAACCTGGCTGGTTTGCTGGTTTTCCTGCCACCTCAGTGCAGTGCTTTAAGTTCAAAGATAAGATCCTTTTAATATTACTGAATACATTCAGTCTGATGATGTCTGCTATTGAGTCCAGTCAAGAAATTTCCCTGAATTGTGACACCGTTGCAGCTGCAAAAGGCTTTATACCACCTGCTGTATGCAGCGGTACTGTCCGATAGAGTTTGACGTGTAAGATCAATGGGCTCTCGCTTATATTGAATTTGTGTGTCAGGGAATTCTTGATGGATGAAAGGGTGCAGTATATGAATGAGATCAATCTCAAAGTGATCCCATTAATGGAGCTATCTCCTCCGCATGCTTATAACGTGTTTATTTCCCAACAGCGATTGCTTTGCTGCAGTTAGCTAGATTTTGTGGAAATGTAATATTTAGTAAAGGTTTTCAGGTTTATGAGTATTGGAGAAGATGACTGAGAATTTACAAAATATGAAACCTGTGTTCAAGAATTTTGTTCTACTTTATTTTTTTCAGTTTATGTGGATTTTCATCATAATATGGTAATATTAGTTGGGATTATGATGAATAAATGAGAAAGGGATTTTGCTTTCTGTTAATTATGGTTGCTTGTGTGTAACTGTAACCAAACTTTAGGTCCAGTCTCCAGCCACCTTCTAAACATTCATTGCGTTCATTGTATAAATCGCTGCAACAATTAACTTGTTAATAGATTTGATTTGTTTGTTGTTTCTGATGAATAAGTAATTTTTCTTGATACAAAAACAAAAGATTTTCTGTTTTCAGCTCCTGCATTATAAAGACTACCGAAACAAGAACACTTCAGTATGTTGCTTTGGGCATTTTTCATATCTTATAGGCCAAATGATTTACTGGTTATTCAGAAATATAATTGGTAGAGCAGTGGTTCCCAAAGCCGCGCGAAGGTACTGCTGGTGGCCTGCAGTTTAAAATTACTCACAAGTATGCATAGTAACATATTTATATAAATGTAATTAATTTATTTAAAAAGGGAATTAAAACTGGTAACAGGAGGTGGTTAGTTTGTGATATTGCTCATTACTGTAACCTAGATTCACTGCTCTTGTATTGAAGTTTGTGTCCCAGTGGCAATTCAGTTACATATTGGAATTAGCACTTTACATATGACTGGGTAGTATTAGCAATTTAAAGTCAACAGCCTGTGTTGTTTATGTTTTTTAATCAAATTTTCAAAGAAATACATCACTTTCTCTGACATTTTGATAAGAGTAAAGACAGGCTTCTAGCTGCAGGGCAGTGCTGACCAGGGTGTGGGGGCCCATGGGTTTTTCTGGTTTTTAAATGGGCCGCAGCGCTCTTGACTTTGGGAACCACTGTTGTAGACGTCTCAGTAAATAAGTGTTTGTTGTTAAAATGTACACATGCTCACGGCAGTGTTTTGTTTTGCACCTTGTTGGCCAGCTGAAGGGGAGGCTGCACAGCAGGAAGGAGCCATGGAGCCACCAGAGGACAACGAGGGCCGTACCTTTGTGGAGGTGATCAGTGAAAAGTATAGCCCGGAGAACTTCCCGTACCGCAGAGGGCCTGGTATGGGTGTGGTGGTGGTGTCCACTGGAGGTCCTCAAGGCTCTCCTATGAAAGGTGAGCTGTAGAGAACTATCAGGCAGCTGAAAAGGCTAACAGGTGTCTTTGTCACATCTTAGCTCTTCTCAGCGAGGATTTGAAAAAAATGATCTAAGGATGGAGCCGTACGACAGGTTGGGGTAGGCTCTGGTGTGGATAGGTGTGGGCTGTTTTTCACTCCATAGTTTTTTACAGTATGATGTGCTCAGTTTGAATTGATTGTTCCTTTGAGATACTGAAATCCTTAAGTGCAAGAATTAGAGTCGATCATCTCATCAGAACAACCCAATCCTTGAAGCTTCATTTTATTATAGTTTTATAAGACTTATAAGGCGTGGTAAAACTGGGCCCACAGCTGAAAGGATGTGATCCAAGCCTACATCACAATATTTAGAGACTATTTTGGGAAATATTTAAATTTTCACCATCTTGTGTTTGGAGCATCAGTATACACAACTTTCCTTTCTGTTTGATTAATTCTTAATAATTTTGTCATTCCCTTTCCTTCCTCCTAGACCGTCTGAACATGCCCAGCGTGCTGGTGTTGAATAGCTGTGGGATCAGCAGGTCAGGAGACCAGGCTGAGATCGCTGCCTTCTGTGCTCATGTCATGGAGCTGGACCTGTCTCACAACAAGCTGCAGGACTGGCATGAGGTGCTGTAGTCTAATTTTGATGTCAGCACAGTGTGGGGATTTTTTTTTGTTTTGTTTTATCTGCAGTGATACTGTATATTACAGGAGACAACATATTTAAGAAACATATTATTGTCCTTTTTCAGATCAGTAAAATTGTGTCTAACATTCCCAATCTTGAGTTCCTCAACCTGAGCTCCAACCCCCTGGCAGGAATGACCCTTGAGCCACGGTGGGCTGAAGCCTTCTCAAGGGTCCGACGCCTCGTCCTCAACAACACTCAGGTGTCCTGGGACACCGTGCTGCTGCTCACTCGGGAGATACCGGAGTAAGAAGTGCAGCTACACTAAGCTGTCTTTAATTCCAAGCAGACACAACATTCTTTTATTTAATTTCATCTCACGATGAATGACAAATCACAGCATACATTTGATGGTATTGGTTTACCCAAATTATAAAAAAACATAAAAAATCAAACATATTTTCTTACTAACTGTGTTCCCGTGTTTTTAGTTAGTTTCATTTCGAGATAGAAGAAAATACACGCGAAGGTTTTAGGTATCTGCAGGCTCTAAAATTACACGACATATTAAACTGTCATTATTTATGTAACAAAAACTAAGCCGAAAAGCAGAAGCAGTGAATCACTAAGTACACCCTTACTGCTTCCACATGAATTAAAAAGGTAAATAGTAGCTAGGTGCTGTTAATCAGATGCATTTGATTAATTGATCATCAGCAAGTGTGAACGCCTCTAGAAAAGACACAAAAATTCCTCAAAGATCAAAATGTTCTCTTGTTTTTTTCCAATTTCAAGTAATCATTCCACCCAAAGCATTCAATAAATGCAGATAAATAAATACAGATAAAAAGATATTTAATAGAAGATAAGTTTTATTGATCAAAAAAATTATAAAAAGATTTAAAAAATGCTATAATGAAATTTTAAGGCAAACAATGCAGGTAATACAGTATAATAAACAACACTTAGAGTACAGTAGCATCACTAGGGTAATAACTCATCACACAATTTATTAGATATACTTTGCTGGTACCAGGCTGGACCCCCATGGGCCTTCAGAACTGCTTTAATTCCTAATGGCACAGATTCAACAAGGACTGAGATTTGTTGGCTGCACGTCCACAATGAGAATCTCCCGTTCCACCGCATCCCAAATGTGCTCTATTGGATTGAGATATGGTGACTGTGGAGGCCATTTGAATATAATGAAATCACTGTCATGTTCGAGAAACCAGGTTGAGATTGTTTGGGCTTTGTGGCATGGATCATATTTCTGCTGGAAGCAGGCATCAGAAGATGGGTATACTGTGGTCATAAATGGATGGACAAGGTCAACAACAATACTCGGGTAGGTTGAGGTGTTTAAAACATGCTCAGTTGATAATAATAAGGGTCCCAAAGTGTGCCAAGAAAATATCTCCCACACTAATACACCATCACCAGCAGCTTGAACCACTGATGGACGGCAGGATGGATCCATGCTTTCATGTTTACACCCAACTCTGAACATACAAAGAAATAGAGGTACGAGAATGGACCTAAAAAGGTACAAAGCTTTGTCGCTCCAGCTGTACCCTAGTGGAGTACAA
>VUQK01014233.1:3778-24807 GCA_015106715.1 Bujurquina vittata
TTTTTTTTTTTTAAATCTCCTGCTTTTTATATTTAGTACGAATCTTCACTGAAGCTTGTACAGCTTTTCCGTTGTGTATTCTTTTAAAAGTGTTCTCAGTTGTGGTTTCAACCAGAAAGCACATGCTTGATTTTATGTTTCAAACAAGGAGAGAAATACATAATATAGAATATTATTGATCTGACCAAGTGGGATTCCTGAACAAATGTTTACTTTCTCATAACATTTTTGCAGTGTTACTGTCTTCGAAATGTGTATATACTGTTCTGAGATTTGGGTGAAAAATGAGTTGGTATTTAGCATATACCCTCCAGCTACACTTGACATGTTGAAGTCTGAAAAAGTTCTCTTAAGTCCATGATGCTCTGCTGCAGGAGTGGAAATATTTTTCATTTGGTATTTTAATGATTGTGATGTTTGAACATGAGGGCCTAGATTCTTCCTTACATGGTAAACTAGGTTGTGATTTGGGGACTCTAATTGTCGTAGCATATAATTCACATCATTTTGTCACATATTGAATATTCAGTGACACCTCATGCTCTCTTAATAAGGCATTGTCATCCTGGAAGAGACCACTGCCATTTGGATACAATGTTTCATCACAGGGTAGAAAGGTAATGATTATTAGCACACGACTACAATTTGGTGAATGGCTCATAAATTATTTTCCTGTCCTTTTTAAACCAATGTCATCCCTATAATTTTTTGCAACACCTCACTTGTGTAATAAGGGATTTAAATCCTTCAAACCTTTTTTGAAATCCTTCTGTATGGAATTGTCATGTCCTGCATTGGCATTTTCAGTTACCCGAGAAAGAGTTCATCTTTTTTGTTTTGTTTTGTTACGTGTTACACAGTCATCAGATATTCACTGCTGACCATATTTTCCCAAACTCTTAAGCTTTCCATAGATCTAAATGCTCCTGTCTGCCATTTTATTGAAACTGAATTCTTGCAGATTAGCAGCTGTATGTTTATATGAAAATGTTTGTGGTAACTATGATTCCTGTGAAGGTACTGACTGTCCTCTGATTTAGAAGTGTGAAAAAAGAAACATGATGCAACCTTAGTGCATCTAATATTGTCTAAGTTGATACATTAGTCAATGATCTAAACTTGATGACTGACTGAAGTCATGCTAACAGCAGATAGTCAGGCTGAGGAAGGTTTACTGAGGAAGAGCTTGAGCCTATCAAGTTGACTGATCACCTCTTAGCTTCTAGCCCCTGCTGACTCTTTGGTTTCATTAAATCAGCCATTCTTCTTGATTGATTACAGTTGAATAGTCAAAAAGAACTACATTGTATGTCTTTTCTGAAATACTTTTTCTTGAGCTTGGTGGAAAATGCCATGATGTCAAGTAAATTTGTGAAGGAGAATTTGTAAGGTCATATAGAAAGACATCTAAGATGCTCAGGGAATCCAACTCCAACTAAGTAACAATGCATTGAAGTTGGACGCTGTTGATGAAATTACAGAGTTCCAAACAAAGTTCTTATGAGGATGTCTTGCCTCTCTGCAGCCAATACTTTCAAGAAGTTATTTTGAGCTTAACCTTTTATTTACCACAGGCCCGCCGGCGGGCACATCAAAAGTGCCACCATTCGTGGATTCGTTCAATAATTTCTGTAATAACCCTATGTTGGGTGTGAAGCGCAATTTCTCAGCTCTGAGAAACAATTAGAATTTTCCCAACTGGACAAATGGTTGCGTAATTACAGTAATTCAAAGTTTGATCAGACGTCTCAGCGATGATACGTGCAGCATCACCTAGCTGTTCTATGGAATTGCATAGTTTTTATATAAATTTCAGTATTTACTGTTTCTTACGTCTGCTGTAAGAGTTAGGCTAATGGGTAGGGATTAGTTCATGCAGCTCACGTCTACGCATGCAAAGATCAGTTACTCATCTTCAGGTGAAGTACTATGATGACTTCACATGCTATATTAGGCATTTGCCTTCTTTCTTGTTAATGTTGACTCAATTGGACAATTTTACTGTAATTTTATTTATGGTTTGCCAATGGGTTTAAAAAGACATTTATATTTTGATAAGTATAATATAAATAAAATATAATAGCATATCATAATATAAATATTTAATACATGTAAACACATTAACAAGTTATGACATAAGAGGTGCATAATAACCTAAGTCCCTTATTTTCAGTCAAATTGATGGTACCCCACATCTAATGTTGTCGCTATAAGAAACTGTGGGACAGTTTAAATTCTTTGTTTTCCTAAAGGAAAAACAGTTGACCATAGATCCAGTGCTAAAGAAGATAATAAAGAAAGCACTGAAATACCTTTCCTTTGCATTTAGAGATTTTAGCCAGCTCTTAGAGATTCCACTTAGATACGTCAGGGTCATTTCACTCAGTGTGCAGCCTTCCTAAGTAAAATTAGGGGGGGGGGGGGTGATTTCCCAGAGCCAAAGTCTGGGTTGTTTATTTTCAACAGCTCACTGACTCAAGTTTAAGACCATCCCAGTAAAAAGCCAATGAGGTGCTGAAAAGAAAATGCCCATTAAACAGAAATCATATCCCATCATGTTAAAGCGAATGAGCAGAAGTGAAAATCGGAGAGAGGAGGGCTGGCGTCTGTATGCTTACCAGGAAATATAAGTTGTATGGACTAGAGCTATTGATAAATGTTGTTAAAATACTAAAGTGCTGGTGCTCTTAGATGGCGTTTTTATCATTTGGCCATATTGAGAAATCACTCAAAATGTTTCTGCTTCAGTGTTTTCAACATAATGCATGCATTCCTCTAGCAAGCTCCTATTTAAGTGTTTAGATTTTATGGTATTTACATTAAAAGCACTGTCAGTCAGGAAGTTGCTTTCACTTAATGTTTGTTTGCAGTTTCTTTGGTTTTGAATAAGTCTGTTTTTGAATCTCCGTTGCTGGAGAGCTGCTGGAGACCTGGATCTTTTGACATCTAATGCGTCAGATGTGACAAAATGTCATAATTTGTTTTTATTATCTGAACCTCTGCTTATCTTGTAGGAACACTACGTTGACAGCAAAGTAAGACAGATAGTCAAGACCAGACATTAAATTCAGCACAGCAAACACCCAATGCGAAGATACCCTGAGGTTTTTATACTAACACTGAATATCTTTCTTTGGTGGGGATGTATACACTAAAGTCATCACAAAGCGTTCCAAGAGCTCCCTTATCTACACTTATTCTCCTTCCTTTGAATAATTTAGTCTTGTGGTTAATGGGTAGGGTCTGGAGTTTGTTTTCTAGCGTTGCAATAAACTTTAGTAAACCATTTTTTTCAGATTATGTCCAAGTAACTGCAATCAAAACAGATATATCCATAGATTGAACTTGATTTTATCTAGTTTGACAAGTAGTTGGTGTTTGATGTACTCGATAATGTTACTAAGCAGCTCTTTGTAATGTACTACTTGATCCTTCCTATCTCACAGTCTTGCCGAGTGGTTGTCACTTGCCAACAGTCTGTCTGTAACCAAATTAGTTTAAGCTTGATAAGACTACCGGAGCTGTGGAATGAAATTTCATACTCTTTGTTGAATTATCTTGAACCCCTATAGAAAGCAGACCGTTTTGTGTCAAGAGGAACCTCTTCATCAGCTCTAACTGATATTACCACAGAAGTCATTACTGTGGTCCCTTCTGTTCTCGATTTTGAAACGGCTCACATGCTAAATATACTGTTGCATTGTAATGCAAATGGCTCCGGCTATTGCTTCAAGGGCTTCATCAAGTGTTTTAAGTCTCACTACCTTCTGCAGGAATGTAATATTGTCTAAGTCGATCATCATTACCATCGAAGAAATGTTACTCTTAAACAAAGGCAGTGTGTCGTGCAGTATTAAGATTCTAATTTTACCCCCTTGTCATTGTCTCCGCAGTCTCTGTGGCTATTTGAAGGCTGAGAAACAAAGATGGTAGACTTCCACCATGAACATTGTGAACATTTTAAATAAAAGGAGAAATAGCCTAGATTTCTGTGTGCCGCTGTTTTTGTTGATTTTTTTTTTTTGTTTGTTTTTTTTAGTCTTGGGATTGAATTGATATATCAGCTACTGGTGATTCAGAGTTCATTGCTGGTTGTTTTTAGAGGGTAAAATGTTTTAAATGTGTATGCTGAAAAGAACTAGAAGTTGAATTTAGTTTATTTTATTAAACTAAATTCAACTAAGTGTAAGTGGCAGTGGCGCAGTGGGTAGGCGCTTGCCTTTCAGCCGAAAGGTTGCAGGTTCGAGCCCTGTCCCTGCGTTGCGTTGTGTCCTTGGGCAAGACACTTAAACCACATTGCCTAACGGTAGCGCCGGTCTCTGGCTGCATGACCGCAGATGCTTGTCTCTGGATGAGTAATCTGAAACCCTCATTTCGTTGTGTGCCTTGTGTGCACAATGACAATGAGTTCAATTTATTTATTTATTTATTTTTTTATTTTTAACAGTCTAGCTTATAATGTTCTGCTGCATTATCAGGAAATGCTGGTTGGTCCACTGATGGTGGCCTGTTTTACATGACGCTGAATGCTAAGAAGTTATTTTCAGTGAAATATAGACTGTTGGACCAGCGCATTAATTTAGGTATTACTATTTTCTTTAAGGGAAAAAAAGTATTCCTGTCTTAACGTCTTAAAATACTAAATAGATGATAAAGCCTCTGGTGTGGTATTCGTGAAGACGTTCCGCTTTCATGTTGGTATGCAGCGATGACAGGCTAGATGAACACGTCTCATCTTGGAGTGTTCATGTGCCTCATTAGTACTTCACCACGCTCCAACATATAGGATGCATGCAGTAATGTATTACTTAAAATTCATTAGCAATATCAACCCAAAGTCTCTCCACTGGGAGATTAAGCATGCACTCAGTGTGCCTACTCTGCAGCTGACCACGGACGCAAACAACTGTGCCACAGTAGATGCTGCCGCTACATCAGCTTCCATTGAGACAGAGTGCCTCAATTATTAGAACGGAGAGAGCAGAGATAATTAGAAGTGTTTTGAGAATCTTAGAGACCGGCGTTTGTAATTCAGAAATCACGGCAGAGTGGAATGGCTCGGCATGTTAATGGAGTTGCTCTTGTTTCTGCTCGAGTCCTCTTTGAGCAGAGGAAAAATCAATATGGCTCCTTGTCAGTGTTTTAGGATTGGGGGGTTTCTTACACTCAGGCCAGTATGTGAGTGTTCTTTTCACCTTCTGCATCAGCTCTAACCACAGACAAGCCACAATTTGGTTATTCATTTCTTCTCTTAGGTGAGTCTAATTTCCTCTTAAAGTGGCCACCACTATTTAAGCTCGATAAAATTGTGACAATCTTAGTGCATTTTGCAGTTTTCCCCTCTGCACATAATGCGGAATAGAGCTGAGGTTATTTCTAGGGGTATTTCACTAATACTTTGTGGCAGGCAGAAGAATTTGATTTACTGGGGCAACCATTTCCATTATCAAATGACCGTAAACGCACTTGATGTTCTGTAGCTTTGAATGATCTGAGGCATACGTTTATTTCTAATAGTTCAAACCTGATATTTATCTCAATTTGATTAGAGTTCACGCAATGCTGCCTTCATCTGTCAAGTGCTTAAACCTATGGAGCAAGGCTTTATTCTTTCTTTTAATCTATTGAGATCACTACCAAAGGGGGGCATAAGCTGTAAAAAACTGTACCTCACAAGAATTAAAGTAGTTGTTACCTCTGTCTGTTGTGCCATTTTCATTTTTTTAATCTGGCTGCTTTTGGAGTGCTGAGTGATCATCTCAGAATGCTTTGTTTAAAGTATACAACATAATTACAGCAGCTTCGCTGGGAGAGTAGATTTTTGCATAGCCCCCAGCTAAATCTGTTGGCAGTTACCATTTCTCCGTTATTAGACACGTCACTTCAAGATGTCATCTACTTCCATCCCTGACATTTTCCCAATTACTTCAGTTATCTGCCTTAAATACATTTTTTGAACGACACTCCAGTAACAGTAAGCTTTTATAATTAAGCCAATTGGTGCCTAGTTCTTCCAGTTATTTTCTAAGTTTGTACGGTTACTGATTTGAGTGATTGGAACAGAATCTTCTCTGTGATAAAAGGGAAAGTTAACTGAAATTAGCAGACAACTGTGATCGAAGCACTTGCTCTCAGAAGTCCATTGACACCCACGTGGTTGTTCTCCTGGAACAAAAATGGAAGAGTGCTGGCTTCAGCTTTAGCGACACACACGTTGGAACATTTTGACAATGCGCGAGCGCAGAGTTAGCCTTTAAAACAGGCTGAACACTATGCCAGTTTTTATTAATCACGTAGTATTCGTTAACTTCCTCCCAGAATCTGCTGTTTCTTTGGTCACAGAAAAATAAGCCTGCCACACATTGAACTTGCACTTAGAGTAAACACTAAGCCCCTGGTCAGTTTTCTACAGTAATAATTCTGATAAAGACTGTGGTCTGCTTTGATATTGACAGAAAGTGACAAAGGCTGCTTTTACACTGTGCAATGCTTAAAGCAGAAACTGCTGTCTTTAATGGCTCACTTAAGTTAATTATGAATATGTTGCTCTTGTCTTAATGGACTTGTGTCTTATGCTTGCAAGAAAAGTGATCAGTTCTTCGTGTTTATTTGCTGCGTGCAGTACTTGCTTACCTTCACTAAGAATTAAAGCCAATTGACGCTAAAGAATCTTTCTTTAATGGAAATAAACGCTCTTAATTTTCTCTACTAAAAAAATCATCAAACCCCTTCAGCTTTTTGATGACGCAGAGTTAATTAGCTGATGTGTTGCTTAAACCAAAGGTCTTTAAAAAGTCAGTTTTCATTTAAAAGCAGCTAAATGTTAGCTACACTTGATGTACTTGGATGTTTTGTTTAACTACACTGTTATTGTCTAGAAAAACAGAAAATCATACAACAGTTGTGATTTAAAGAGTTCTGCTCTGCTGCAATAGAGGACCCAAAGGATTGCCCCAGGCAACTGTTTTGAAATTTCTTGCTTTAGCTTCATGTGGTAATGCGCAAAACATGATGAAAGGATTGGCCTTGTGATCAGCAGGGATTTTAAATGTCCCAAAAAAAATGATGCAATATTTGTAAATGAATCCTTTTTTCCCCCTCTCTGTTTTGCCCTGAAGTCTACAATAAGTCACATCCAAAAAAAAAAAATAAAATAAAAGTAGCTATTTAAGCACACACTGTAGTCTCCATGAATCTGGGAAGGCTTGTCTTGGATTATAGGCATGGTTTAATACGACTGCTCTGATACGGCGGTGAAAGGGAGTAATGTCAAGAAGTCAGTTTCCCAATGCCTCTAACCTTTTCAAATGTCAGAATAGTTGATCACATAATAAATTTAATGTTGCAAAACAGTTAGTAAACCATTTTTTTTACTACATTGTCTTATTTGTCCACTTTAGTGTGTATGTACTGATGTGACAGTGATGCAAGATGTAAGGTTCTCTTCTGTCAACTAACAGTATTCTTTTTGGCAATATACTTTTTGAAGCAGTGTTGTGTAAGAGCTTTAAATTTTGCTGCATGACAGCAGTGTCTCTACATTAAGGGCTAACCAGCCACTTCTCTGGTTGTTCTGAGTCATATTGCTGCCAGTCCAGAAGTTGTAGAAAGCTACTGGAGAAAGGAATAAAATACTTTTAGCACTATTGTATTTTAAGAGGTTGACTGTGTTGAATATGATGTATTCATTTGATTTAAAGGAAACATGTTTTTATAAAAATGGAAAATAGACCTCTGATTCCCATCACTTTGATTGGCTGGTTGAGTTGGGTTTTTTTGGTACTTGGTGCAGCACACAATCCAATTACACAAAGGTTAGCTTGTGAAAGAGGGCCCAGAGTGAAATTGATATTTTACAATACAAAACATGCAAGTTGTTGTTCATCTGCCATGCTGTACTTCTACTTTAAAGTCCTAGCCGTTATAGCAGTCACATTTGTAACTGTTTTCTAACACACTGCACGTCTAAATACATCTCTCTGCAGTATTGTAGTGTCTTTACCTGCAATACAAAGCGCCTTGAGGCGACTATTTGTTGTGAATTGGCGCTGTATAAATAAAATTGATTTGATTTGATTTGATCTCGTGAACAGATCAATCAGCACTGGAAACTTAACAGTGGATACTTTCTTTTCCATTGTGCTGTCTAAACCTCCTTGAGTAAAAACATTAGACTGTTTTATAAAAGCTTAAACATGCTAAAAAATATTCTTAATTGCAACTGTTCCCATCCACTGCCATCATTTTATATAACCACAGGGCACTAAATAGCATTATGAATAAGCTAAAATAAAAGTGGTCTGTAAGTTGCATAGCCGCTGTCTTCATTTGTCACTTATTTTCAAATCTGTCAGATCCTTCTAAACTTAACTACAGATTAATGTATTATATGAAGCCATATATAACTGGTAACTACACCCTGAATCTTAAAAGATTAGAGAACACCCACCATGAAGTGGACTGTATAACTAACAGTCAATATTTAGTCTGTGTTTATTTATCAAAAGTCAAATCATCATTGCAGTACTGAATAGTGTTTTTGGAAATCACAGATTTTCCCTCAGATGCGAAAAATGCCAACTAGTTAGCCAGCAGCATTGACATCCCTTTTAAGTGGAACTTTACATTCTCTAATATGGGGGGCAGCCAATTACCAAAGCTACAAATGCCACTAAATGGGGTTTACACTGGAGTTATGTGCCATTGTTTGTTTGGTTTAATGATATTTTACAAGAAGAAATAAACACACAAGTTAGTGTTTATTTACTGTGCTCTGCTTCTGTGTTAAAGTACAAGTCAATTATAGCCATAAGCTAAACAACACAGTTCTGTTACTAGGCAGAATATTAAGAACAGGTTTAAAGGCCGCCTCGTTTCTGTATGTCTTAGTTGCTTTTTTTCTGTTATGGGCAAATTATTAATTTTTGTTTATTTTAGAGAAGCCTCAGTTGTGTCCAAATATATGTGGACCTTGACACAGTTTTTGTTAAAATATAACTACAGTAGTAAGATGGGCTTAAACTGCGAATGATTGTTTTAATTTGAGGGTATTCACATCCACATTAGTGCAAGGATTTAAGAATCACAGGCGTAATGTGTAGCCCGCTCTTTTTCCAAAGACCAAATTGGTGCACAGGTCCTGGATATTCCTTCAATTCAGTAATGAGAGAGTCCATAGTTTGGCATCATGCAATCAAAGGAGCTCTCAGTGCAAGTTAAACAACCAATCCTAATGCCTGGACATCAGATGAAGGCAACAGTGGTGCATGATCACAGGATTCTTTGCAAGAAAAACAAAATTGCTTTCACAACATGCAGTCAGGTGAAAACTCCAGGAGGTAGGGGTATCATTACCCAAGTCTTTAATAAAGGGAAGACTTAACAACAGAAACTGCAGAGGGTTTACCGCAAGGTACAAACCATCTTTCAGCCAAGAGCTGAAAGACCAGATTAAACTTGACCCGGCTTCCAGTGGTACTGGGTCACTGGTGTTTATTGATGATGTGACAGATGACAAAAGCAGTGGGATAATCCAAAGTGTATAAAGAAAACACCTTCTGCTCAGATTCAGCCAAACGTAGCAAAGTTGATGGGATGCCACTTCACTGTACAGATGGCAAGTGACCCAAAACACTATGTAAGCAACCCATGCGCTTTTGAAGGTACTGAAGTGGAATATTTTGCAATGGCAAGTCGGTCACTCGATCACAATCCACTGGAACTTGCATTTCACCTGAAGAACTAAACTAAATACAGAAAGACTCCTGAAAAAACAATAAGGCAGTCCTTAATTGTGATTGCATTCATTTGTCTATTTGAGCTGCTAAAATTGGTGACTGTTTATAAAAGCACCATGCATGCTCAGCCTCTTAAATTAAAACTGAAAATCTATGCTCTGGTTGATTGTTTCATTTCAAATCAGTTATAGTGGAGCACAGAGACAAAACCATGAAAACTGAAACACTGAAAAGTGAATTGATTCTTCTATTGCTACACAATAGAAGAACCAGGCAAGAAATTATGGAACATATGCAAGCTTCAAATTAACTGTAGCACAAGCGGAAAGATTGCATTCCAGAAGCATATGGAGCATCGAAACCGTGTGGAAGATTCAATAATGTTAATGTAAAGGAAAACAGAACACAAAATTTCACTCAACCAATGCAAAAAAGAACTCTAATGTAATGCCAATTAAAAAAGCATTATGCACCCACATCGCTCAGATTGCTGTTTTTAATTGAGCTTTCAGTTTCAGGTGCACAATACAGAAATATAATATGCAGAAACATTTTGATTCTGTCATTATGTTCATTGCATTTTGTTCACCTGTGCTAAAAGTAGAAAATGAGCATTAAAGGGGCACTATGATAGATTTTGGTATGTAGATTGTGGAGCTCTGTGCACTGTATATTTTCCTGTTTTGTGTGTGTGTGTGTGTGTGTGTGTGGTGGGGGTTGTCAGTTACAGACATTAAATATGAAGCGAATGTGAGTAGGCTAGCCAGTGGTACTCGATATCCCTCACTGTTCAAACAATCAGTGCTTGATATACAGAGATTCAGATATGCAGGGAATGCATTTGAGATTTTGCAGGTGTTCCTCTCTGTGAGATACAGTAAACCAAATCTCTCCTGCAGCCCTGCACGTCAATTCAGAGTAACTCTGGAGAAACATCTTTCAGTCCTTAATAAGATGTGGTGCACTGGGTGCAGGATGAGGTAATAATCATTATGACTAAATATGCACCTCCATAAAAAATGAAGCATTATAGCATTATATAAGCTTTTTTATTGTTATTACACCAGGAACCACAACAAACAATACCCTGGGCCCAGTGATAGTGCTATTAAATATGTGTTTATCATGACATGCAATATTCTAAACTAATGCATTTTCTTTGCCTGTGTTTTTGAGCTAAGTTCAGTAATTATTGTGATAGTAGGACACAGCAAGAGGGTTCTGGCAAAGATAATCATGCTGTGAAATTATCATGTCAAAACATGCTTAATTTAAGGGCATATCTCATTTATGCCTTTGCTGAGCAGTTACCTTTCTGTCTGTGCAAACAAACAATAATTACCTGCTCTGATTTCTGATTAAAACATATGATGATATGACAAAATATGACATCCGTTGGCAGCTGTTATATTTGCCTTCTTTTGGGGAATTGCTCTCATTTGAGCCCTTAAAAGTGCAGTCAAATTTTGTCTGTCAGTTACCCGTAGTAACAATACGAGTCACTTGTCATATTTCCCACCGTGTGTGTTATTTACCAGCTTTCCTTTGTACCCCTTCTGGTTCTACACCTCTGTCTGTCACACTCAGTAAGCAAAAAATGGAAAATGAGCCTGCTCTGTGCCTCAATAGTCATTTTCAGGCCCTTGTTTACAGACACATGCTCGCATACTCTAGCAGTGACAGATAGAAAACCACATTATGCCAGATCTGATTTAGCTATGTTCCACATGAAATAATCCAGAAATCACAAGCCCCTGTCCTTTCACTGCACTCTTAAGGGTGAATCACCCCTACGTGGCCTCTGATAGCTGAATGAAACTGGATCTGTGAAAAGTGGGAGTTGCACAGCCTGCATGCCTTTCACTCAATGGGGGCACTCTTTGGGACATTTCCTCAGTGGAGCTGTTTCAAAAGGGGCCTTGCGCTGTAGTTCCAGTAAAGGCGCAGTACAGTGGGTCAACTGCCACTAGAGTTACAACCTCTCTTTTGTGGAGGTGTTAGACAAATTAGACCTCACAACTGTTTACCCACTCATATAGGGACAGCTGCATCTCTCCGCCCCTCCAAAACCTGTCATTGATGGTTGTTTCTTTAGGGAGCCATCTGTGAGGAGTAAGCACTGATCAAGTTATTATTCAACTGTTTTACCTCTGTCACTGCTGGGGGTGATAATTTAACAGAATGAGCTGTGTGCATTGTGTGATCCAGCTGTTTTTGTAAAGGAACTAAATGAAAGTATATGTTAAAATGAAATGAGTTTTGAATACTTGGGCACCAACATGTGTACTGTATCGTTCAGCCTTTTTTCTTTTTCCTGAGGTAGCTGGAACTGAACTTATGGACAATGTCTGGTGTGTGGGTATGTGTCATAACTGGATAATTTAGCATGAAGAATATTTCTTTGAGCTCTTCTATTATAGAAACATTTATTTTATTTAATTGTACTACCAACAGTAATGAGGCAGAAAATATGCTAATATCTCCATATAATCTCTTTGGGTGCTGTCATAGTTCTTGGTGGATGCCACAGAATTTAAATGAGCCAAATACACATGACTAGAAGTCCAAGGTTATAATGTGAAGTTTTATAATATTGGTTTGTGGTATTAAAAAAAGGTCGGTGCATTATAAATTCATAAGCTTTATGAATAAAGTAAAAGTAAAGTGTTTATCCATATTTTTTAGCTTGCAGATTTTATCTCTATCATACTGAGAGGGAAGCCTTTGATTTCTATCGAGTCTTGAGTCATCTGCCTTTACTTCAGTATAATTTCTGAAGCACTGTTTGAATAATTGATAGTGAAAAAAGTTTAACCAGCTATTGAAAAAAATTGCACTGTTGCAATGTTGAAATGAAATCTTAGGCTTCTTTGTGTACTTCAGACACTGCTGAGTAAGCTTAACCGGTAGAGCTGGAGCTAACTCATAAACAACAGTTACTTTAATTTAAAATACTGTAACACAAACACGCACACAAAGAACTTCAGAATTGACTGAGTGGAAACACGGATTGGCAGAAAACTGTCTCTACATTTTAAATTTATGTCACATTATGAAATACATTAATTTTCACAGAAGAAATATCTCAGCACAAATCACACGCAACATTTAGAATTGATTTGCTTCACACCATTTTGCTGCTGACTGACACAATTGCAGTTGTTGGAGTTTGCATCTCAGCTGCACACATTTAAATTTATAGAAAGGTTAGGTCCAAGATGATTTGACAGGCATATAATTAGATGTAGCTGAAGCATAATTTTGCTGTGATATGTAGCAGAAAATCAAGTTAATCATTTTACAGTCCCATCTGAAACTACCTGACCGTAAATTGTCATAGCAATAAACATCATTTTTACAGCAATACTTTGAAACAAGTGGAAATGTTTGGAACATAAGCATTAAGATCATTAGTTATTATTAATTGCCTATAATATGAAAAAAGTCAACCTGTATGAACTGTTATTGCCCCATTAATGTTCTAGTATTATCATTGTTTTTTCCAGTTATGTCACAGATATGACCATTTCATGACAAAGTGGCTTCAACTCCATGCTGCCCTTAAATAATGTTTCTACGCCTTATTTTTATCACCATTGTTGCCACAATTTTATGTAAATTTAGTCATACATTACCCCTTTATACCGATTATTATTACTAAGCTAATGGCAGGTTATTACTTTAGTGTCAAACTACAACTGCTTAACTGTAAAACTATGTGAAGCTTTAGCATTGGTTATTTACAAGGAGACATCAGTGTCTTTTGTATAGTAAATAATAACCTCTTTTCACAGTCTCCCACTCATAAAAAAACATGCTAACAGCTTGATTTTTACATTACGCTCACCTTTTTTTCCCCTGAGTGCGTTAAAAAAAATTGTCACTTTAAACACATAATTGAGTTCTGTTTTGAAGGCACTTTTTAAAAAGATGTTTTTCTGACCATGATGATCTGCAGTAAGTCCATAACTAGATAAAGCTGGGATCCGTACAAGAATGTGGTATTTATTTGCCCAAAGATATAGAAAGTGATGACCTTTGGGCTACATTGTGTAAGCAGATACAACAAACTGGTGTTCTCCTGAGACATACACTGGTTCATTCATGTTTTTAAGCTCCCCTGTTAGTTCAAGATTACCATTGTACTGTTGAGTTGAAAAGGCACAGCTCCATAAACCATGCGGGGGGGGGTGAGGCCAGCTACTTCTTATTTATCAGCAGTGGCACTATCAGCAGTGCCTTGTGAAAAAGAGAGCCAGTCATTCAGAACAGTGGGGCCACCTTGGCTGTCAAAGCAGGATTTAGGCTACATTTCCCATGGTTGCCATGACAACTGTGGGAAGTGATTATGAAGAGAGGGTTTCGAGCAGTGCTGTCACACCAGTGGGTATTACCATAGTGGTTTGCACGGTGATCATCAGAGAATTACTGGCTCATGATCAAACGAGTATTTTTTTTGTGATGTATCCAATGAAATGCTGCGCTTGGGTGTATAGTACTATAACACAGAGTTATAGTACTTTTATTTCTGTGTCTGAAACATTGAAATTAATATATCTTTTTTTCTCGCTTTTCTCTAGGATAAAATGTGGTTAAATGGGACAGGAACGAGTAAACCGTGAGGATTCTCTAACCCTTGCCCCTGTGTCCCAACCGTCTAAGAGGGTGTCGGACCTCACTGAGGCAATCCTGGGCCGTTGGCACTAAAATGTCCCTAAGTGGTGGCACTGCAGGCGGGAAAGGTGTGGACTCTAATGCGGTGGACACTTACGACAGCGGGGATGAGTGGGATATCGGTGTTGGAAATCTGATTATTGACCTTGACGCTGATTTAGAGAAGGACAAACTTGAGATGTCTGGCACCAAGGACGGTATGGCGGCACCACCAAGTGCAGTTGCAGCATTGCCTGACAACATCAGGTTTGTTAGTCCAGTGTCTGGCTCTCAAGGCAAGGAAAGCAAATCCAAATACAAGCGCAGTAAGAACTCTAAAGACAATAATAACAAAGCTTCAGCTGGAGATGGGGGTAAAAAAGAAACTACAGGACGGACTCAAGGGGAGCCAACAGGCACAGCAGCAAGTGCAGCAGCTGCTGGCAACAATTCCACCTCTGGGAAGAACATGGAAAAAGTGGGAAAAGCCTCCAGAGGCGTTCTCGGTGGTAAAAAAGAGAAAGAAGGGGCTAGTGGGAAAAGTAAGAAGGACAAAACAGATGGCGCCCCAGTCGTTGCAATAGGTGTCACAGAGAAGGACGTTGTCTCTCAAGCCCAGGTCGCTTTGGGGAATAGTCGCAACGCATCCTTTGAGAACACACAATCAGCAGACTTGGCAGATGCCAATCAAATGGGGAATATTGCACTTGAACCTGTTGGGATAGTACCAGCACTGACTACAAAAACTGAACCAGAGGAGGTGGAAAATGGTAACGGTGAATGCAAGACATTAAAGAAGGTAAAAAATGAAAAGGTAATTTTGCCTCTTTTCTCTTTTAACGACGAATGTATTTGATATTACACGTTGCTATATGGCTGACTTGTCATGGACTTGTCATTTGTTGACAGAGGATTTTTGAAATTCCTGGTTTTATTGAGGAGATGCACTGATGGTAAATAGGTTGATTCACAGCTTTAGATGCATTTATTTTAGTAATTATGTAAAAATTTTTTTTTCGTTAGTCTTTTAGAGCAAACAATTATACTGGCATAGGCTGTTGTGTATCCTAACTAGCTAGCTAAATTTTACAGTATTTTCTTGCTTGCTTCTTGCTTTGTTTGTTGCTTACTGCAGGCTTGCAAATGTACATTTCCTGAAGCAGTATGACATATGATGCATAAGAAAAGACATACTGCTGATTTCTCTTTTATTAACACACGATGAGAAAGGGTCCCACTGATGAATATTATGCTTTGTTCAACTACCGGAAATGGCCCAAACTGTTTTTTTCTCTTCTTGACAGCAGGGTGCATAATTTCCATCTTCTAAATGTTTTTCCCTTGTTAAAAATTAATACAAACAGGCCTCAATTCAAATTAAAGGTGTCACGTGCTTCACATGAGCCTGTAAAGTACCAGTGGCAGACTAGAACATAATGCACACTTTCAGCCAAAAACAACATAATGCCTATGAAGAGTGAAGAATGAAGTTAAGCAACTGTCAAATTGTGTGTGTGTTTTTTTTAATTCACACAATTTCAATGCTAACATTGTCATACAGGAACAATATAAAGATCCATGTAGCTATTCACCCACACTTATCTTGTTCAGTCATAGAGTTGATCTATCACTGTCTCCATTGTATGCCTCATAGCAGCCTTTTCATGCTCTTGCAGTATAAAAGACAGCAGAGCAGGGAGGTGCTGAGGACTGTTTTTGTCTGTCATCGTGTTCCATTCTTAATCCCACAAGCCCCAGCAATGCCTGGTGGAGCAGTGTGTGGGGGAGGGAGCTGGTGCAAAGCACGCCTTCATCGTTTTTTCCTGCTGCTCTGAAAGTGGCATGGGGGATGGGCTGTGAGGAAGCCTGTTTGATTCCTTAAATCCAGGACACCCAGATATGAGCACAAGCTGTAGCGCCTTCTTGGGCTGATTGCCGTGAAAGGAAAATTCTGGAAAGTCTTTGTAATTACGATGTATTTCAAGTGAAAATGTTTTTTTAGGGAGAAGCGCATGAATTGGTTCACTACGCTGAATAAAGGAGAGGGGTCACGACTGCTTTCAAATATCTACCTGATGAAATGTATCCTTGAAAGCATGATGGTGGAGGAGAAAAAGGATGTGATTACACTGATGCATTCATCAGTTTTGGCTTGGAGAGCAGTTTCCAACCTGAGTTAATGGAGGTGTAAAAAAAAATACATCAAAAGTGCATTTACCTTGAAGAATAAAACCAAACAAAAGCTGCTTTCAGATCTGCACTTCAGCCCTGAGCTTTTCTAGGACTTAACCAACAGAGGCACAAATGTGTGACATGTTGGAGTGGAAATTATCCAGTCTTTAACCTGCAAGCTCTCTAGTACAAAGTCTGTGTGAAGTCGGTTTGGGTTGATTTGTGACTAGCACAACTAACAATCTGGTGTATTCACCATTAGCGATTAGGCATCCTGTGTCCTGCCTCTCGCACACCTAGGAAGTACCCTAGCCTAAATTGAAAGGAGCGTTTCCACTAGTGCAAACATATTTGAAGTGGGCTACAACCTGCTCTGTGGTGAATGTTAGAAAGGACCACTTCAGGCAATATCCTGTCCTAATTCTCTCAATTTTTCCCCCTGGATTTTGTGTGTTAAACAGCTTATGTTTACGGATACTGGCCACTTATTTAGGGACACCATCAATACTAATGCTTGATTTACAGTGTTGCATTAAATCTACATGTTGTAGTAATGCAGACCTCAACAGTGATATTTCTGTTTGCTACTATGGATGACCTGATGGTGCAGTGATTAGTTATGTTGGCTCACAGCAAGAAGGTTCCTGATTCCTATAGAGTTTGCGTGCTTATTTTCTGTGCCTAGCCACAGTCCAAAGACCTGCATGGCTGGGTATATGAAATAGATAAAGTGCTTAAAATATATATACTAAAACAGTTTTGAAATATAAAGTTAAATGTGTCTTGTAGTCTAAAGCCCTTTGAGTGGTATAATTAGAAAAGGGCTATAGAAATCCTAGTCCATTCCATAGTATGTGGTGTAAACACCATGTATAGATTAGCACAAGGAGATCTATCTTGCTCATTAAACTATGCAGTAGTTTGTATTCTGCTAATGTAGACAATTGTGTTTTTTCTTGTTTTCATGGCTCATAAGCAATCCATGTGCAGACGTAGTCTGTTCTGAAATCGTTTCTCCTTACTGCATTTTAGTAGAAGTAATTGATGTAGAATTTAACTATTTAATGTGGCAGCTTTGCCTGAAATTCAGCTTTCAAGAAACAAAAAATTGTTGATGTTTAAAGGGTAAGAATTATACTTTTATAAATCAAAACTGCCTCTAAGTGCCAGTGCCTCAGAGATCTGTGATTGGTCTGCAGCAATTTTTGTGTTGGTGGTACCTGTGAAAAAGTATCCACACGAATGCCAGAACACCAGGTATCCCAGCAAAACACTGGCCAGAGCACTATACTGCCTGTGCTGGCCATTTACATAATATACAACCTTGTTTCTAAAATCCTCTGCAGATCTGTGTAAAATTTACCTACTGTGGAATCACAGCAGTCCTGTATGTGATTGTGAACACAAAAGGTTGACTAGAACATACAAACCTTTTGTCACACTCAAGAGCCAAAAGACCTGATTAGACTTTGCTAGAAAACATCCAAAAGAAATAATTCTTTAGACAGACAACCTGTACCAGAATGATGCCAAGATGAAGGCGTGGAAAGCTTACTTCCTCTGTCAAACATGGTGAATTCCGTATTACAGCGTGGGCATGTATAGCAGCTAATGGAAACTAACAGGATGGCACTTAACAGTACAGATGGATGATGATGACTTAAAACATAACAGCCAACACAACCCGAGACCTTCTTTGGCAAAGAAACTGAATGATCTTTAATGGTGAAGCCAGTCACCTGACCTCAACCCAATTAAACATGCTTTCACTAACTGAAAGCAGAAAGTCACAGAAACCAGCAGCAGCTGAAACTGAATTCAGTAAATGCCTGGCAAAGCATTTCTTGGCAGTGACTGACAAGTGTTAAAAACAATGCTTACATTTCTAATCACATCAGTTTGCCCGTAAGACCATAAATCACATCTTGATTGTTTCATTTCAAATCCACTGTAGTGGTGTTCAAAGGCAAAAATCTGAGAATGGTGTCAACTGTCCAAATACTTAGAGACTTGAGTGCATTTGGATGCTGTTTTCTTTCTTTTTCCCCCATCGTGTACAAGCCAATTTCACCAGCTTTCAGGGTCCATAGGCTAGATTTGTTTTACTGCATGTGAAATTGATATTAAATCTGATCGGGGAAAAAATATGTGAAAAACTAATTCTGAGCTGACCCACAGCTCTCCTTAGTGATCACAGTTACTCGCTTATATGCCTTATGCACATTGTTGCATTGCCTTTTTTTCCCAATTGCATTCAGGAGCTTTATAGGGTAATATGGAATTCATGTCAAACTATATGTTTTTTTTTGTTTTGTTTTTCTGTATGTAAAGTTAAATGATACAACAAATTCTTGGGAAGCAAATTTTGACAATTGTTAGCCTTGTTACAACTTGTATAAAAGATCTACTTTGAAAGAGCTTGCAAAGCTTATCCGAGCATTAATCAGTATCTGCCTCACTGGTAATCTTGTTATCCATGGCAGAGGTGTAATAGCCTGGCTACATTGTCTGTGTCCTAAGTTAAAAGTCCCCAAAGCTTTGTTTTTGTCTACTTCCTTTGTACAAGTGCTAACTACCTCTGAGTGTGTCTCACTCTCCCACCTCTCATTATACAAACCTAGAGGAGTGAGGCATTCGTCAGCTTCCTCGATGTGCCACTGGCCTTGATAAATGGAGCAGCTCTCATGGAAAATTACATAGGCAGTGTTACTTTGAAGAGTGGGGAGAAAAAGAAAAGGCTGCACTTGAATGAAAGAGCCCAGACACAGCTCTGCATTCCTGTTGATGTCCAGCTTGGTGAGTTCAGGGATATCATGAGAAGAAAGGCAGCCTGAGCTAGTTTGAGTTCTTTCTCTTTGCCTGTCCCCGATGGACTGTTGCTCTTGTGTTACAGCTCATTCCTTTTGAGTAGTGCCAGGGATTTTAAAAGCTGCGGAACAGAAGGCAGACTGTGACTTATTTTAAGCAGAGGTACGAATTACACCAACAAGCTCACTGCAAAGTGAGGTTCTTAACTTACCTGTTAATGTACTGTAATAGCCAATCTTGTATGAATGAGGAGGGTAATCCTTATCTTCATGTTGAAAGGTGCAACTGAGCTTAAGTCTGCTCTTTATTCCCCCCCCCTTTTTTTAAGAAATATTTTCACCTACAGGACTACGAATGCCTTCCAGGAGCTGTAAATACTTTGATTTACAGTGCGGTTACGTGACAAATCTTGTGAACTAATTATTACCGGGTACAACTCAGGTGACTAATCTGTTTTAGCTTAAGCTGTTTTCACACATGAACTCTGGAGAATGTTGGGAGAATTCGGTCAGGGCATTGTTCAGTGTTTTTCTTGCTCACATGTAACATGTAACAGGAGATGGTCTGCTTCATTTGTGCACTTATAACTGGAAATACTTTGGTTTAGGGAAGGGAGCTGCCCGTGTAAAACCTGCAGGACACAGGACACCCACCCACTTGTTGTGAACTTACCGGACAATTACCTGCACCATTCTCACTTGGTTGCTGTAAGACATCACACAGACTTTGAACTAGGGAGCTGGCAGGTTAAAGACCTAAGACCTAAAGTTGAGGGCTGCAGTCTTGAGCCACCCCCTTTTCTTTCCATTTTGCATCTAAGGAGCCAGACTTTCTTGTAATTTTCTTGAGCAATAGTTCTTCAGGCTTTCTGAAGGTCTGTCAAAGTTGTTCTTTGGATATTGACCACTTCTTTAAAATTCATTTCAATACAATTTTAGAAGAATTTGTTTTTATTTTGTTTGTTAAGCCACTTAACACTGACCTATGAATCATTCAAGCTTGAAAAGGCACCTAACTCAAGAGATGAACCAATCAGACATCGTAGCAAAGAAGCAATTTTAAATGATATCTTTAGGCACTTTGTTACTACCAGCCTGTTGCAAAAACATGTCATTTGTTCCAATTTCTGTAGTTGTATGTACGAAAAATACCAAAGATAACACATTTTGACAGACATAAAAACATTTTTTTTTTATTCAAATTAACATCAATGTGTGGGGAGGAAGATGAAATAGGTACAACAGTGAATGTCTACATTCATCTGTAAAACACGGTGGAGGTCCTGTCATGGTTTTTGGCTGCATTTCAGCCAAGGGTTTTGGGATCTTGCCAAAATTGATGGAATTATAAATGCAGAAAAATCTGATTTTTGATCCACTATGAAATGCCATCTGGAAATTGTGTGATCTGCAGTGGCTTCGTTTTTCAGCATGACAATGATCCCAAGCACACTGCCAATGCAGTAAAAACATATCTAGATAGAAAAACACACAGTGGAACACTGTCAGTCATGGATTGGCCTCCCCGGACCTCAACATTATTGAAGCAGTGTGTGATCATCTTGAGAGAACAGAACAAAACGCAGCCAAAATCCAAAGAAGAGCTTTGAATGTCCATCAAGATGCCTGGAGAAATATTCAAAGCTCTTCTTTGGATTTT
>VUQK01014234.1:0-15137 GCA_015106715.1 Bujurquina vittata
GTTGGGCCTGCGAAGGGAAAATAATCTCTTTTTTTTTTTTTTTTAGTGCAAGGTTCAAAATTTTATGCATGCCTGGCTGCACCTTGGATTTCAGAGCAGACGCCCTTTTATTGAAAGCCTTTTGAATGCGAAAATGTGAAAATGAATCGATGGTTTGAAGTGGGGCAGGTCTTGTCTGTCTGGCTCTGGAAGGTCGGCTAAAGTAATAAAGAAGTCAGAGATGACTTTCTGCGCATGCTGATGCGGTGAAGACACCAGCAGGAGAGTGGACACCTCTTCTCAGTAGATTGAGATTATACAATGTAATATTTTTAATTGATGTAATGATGCACAAGCTAAATAGAGGATTCTGTCCCGATAGGGAGCAACAGGTACCACCAGGATTGGGAAGTATGACTCCAACACCAAACAGAACAAGGTACTGTGTGTCCTTATATTTTTTCAATTCGGTTCTGCACATTTTCCAGTCATGCACTCATTCCTATGCAACTGTGTGTTTGTGCTTGTGTTTTCCCCAACAGCTCCTGTACACATTTGACAAGCAGGTGTGTGTCAGCAGCTGTTCCCTGAACAAAGAGGAGACACTGCTGGGTGAGCCTCTGTTATGTGCAGATAATGAATTATCAGCAACAACACCGGGTTCTTGAACTCGGATCAAGTTTAAATGCTCGTGTCAAGAAAGCAGTTCAGATCTTGCAACGCATGAAGCCACGAGTACAAGACAAGAGATGCTGTTTGAGTGCTGATTAGTGCCCGAAGAAGCACCAGAGATATTTCTGTGGAAACTGTGTGCCAATTCAGTCATGTGACACATCGGCTTTGCTTTTTCCCTCCTAGCTGTCAGCTTGGCACAGAATACCAGAGAAGAGGAACGCCTCAAACCAAGTAACATCCCCTTTTCTGTTTCATTTCTGTGACATTAACCCTCTCCATCTCTTTAAAGCAGGGGTTGTTTTTGGCAGTAGCCAGAGGATTTAAAAGTACAAATTTAAAACTGCAATGGTCAAAAAGTGGATAAATTGATGAAATGGCAACAAGGAACTTAAAAATGGATCATACAGCTTGAAGCGCCACATAATAGAAATTCAAGACAAAACAGGCAGTGTCACTGGGATATATGGGCACATTGGGAAATATCACAATCACAGTAAGAGGGAAAGGGAAATGTGTTTGAATTGTCTACTCATTCACAAGATAAAGTGTCAGGCCCTTTCAGCACTGTTCTAAATTTCAGCATTAATATCTAATACACCCCAAAACTATCATGTGACGGGCCATAAAGTAGTGTGCAGAAGCAGTGCACACTACATTCTGCTGATAGGGACTCATGCACTGAGGCGTGCTTGTGCCAAAGAATGAAATATGCACAGTGCAATATGTTGTGCAGCAGCTTGCCTATGAAGTATTTGTAAGGGGTAACTGTAAGGGGCAGCAAACAGGCATGATTAATATATTAAAGATAAGTGCAGAATAGCTCAGTAACAGTTTTCCTTTTGTATTTGTATCCAAAGTATAGTATTGTGCAAAAGTACTGAGCCAGACTTTATTTCTTTTGAGGAGCGCCACTTTCTTGTATTTTGTTCTCCAGGCTTTTTGAGGGTCTCTGAAAGTTTTTCTTTGGTCATTGGCTGCTTTTTGATTCATTTTCAGTCCAGTCCGTGCACCTGACCATTTTCAGAGAAATGTTTTTTGGTTCGTTAAGCCATTTAACACTAACCTATGAATCATCCAAGCATAAAAAGCCACCTAACTTAACCCATTTTGAATAGTATCTTTAGGCCCTTTTTTAATGCTGTAAAAACACACAATTTGTTCCCATTTCTTTGATTGAATCTATGAAAAATGGCAAAGAAAACACAGTTTTAAAGGCATAAAATATGGCTAGTGTTCTGTTGTGTGTTTTTTCTATCAGTCATGGATTGGCCTCTCCAGTGCTCAGACCTCAACATTATTGAAGCAGTGTGAGATCATATTGACAGAGAACGGAAGAAAAGGCAGCCAACATCCTAAAGAAGAGCTTTGAATTTCCTTCAAGAAGCCTGGAGAACTTTTCCTGAAGACTACTTAAATAAATTACAAGAACGCTGCCTCAGAGAGTTCAGGCTGTGTTGGAGAATAAAGGCGGTCCTACAAAATATTGACTTTCAAGGTTATCTGAATTGTGCAAACTGTTTTTACTTTATGTACTATATTTCCGTGTACAGTATGTTGCACAATTCAGTATTTCTTATTTCCAATTTTCCTAGTGAAACATAAAGACATGAGGTGTGGCTCAGAACTTGTTGAAAATAAAGTTACCTGTGCAAAGATCAACTTTTTTTCCTTAACTTCAACTTCGATATGTCAACTACAATATGCACAGGATCCAAAAATAGCAACATTGTGTAGTGCAGATGTGTTGCAGAGATAATTAGAAACATCTGTTGTATAACTATGCAGCAGTGCGTCCAAAAACTGTCCAAATAGTATCAAAAACTGTCTGCACTTATTCCCTTGTTAGTACACTATGTAGCTAAGATTGTGTTGCAGATGAGTGAGTGAGGGAACAGGCAGATTTTTGTTTTTAAACAAAATAAATCAGGAAATGATTGAATGAGAAAAATGAACAGCATGCATGGACAGAGGGCAGAAACTGAGTAGACGCTGGGAAAGAGGAAACCTTAAGAAAGACTCAGATCCAAACCCTCAAACTTTTCATAATATTGTCATCTCAGGGCCATATCTCTATCGGCACAGCCCCACCCATCTGCTTTTCAAACCTTCTGTATGTTAGGGTCAGCCAATCAGAAGAAGGTTGGCTTTAAGGCAGAGTAGCTAAAATGCCTTGTTTCAGATAGCACCACGTCTCAGGTAGAGATAAATAAGGATTCTTTCAGACTATGAATTATGCACTATAGCAAAATCCAAGAACAAAAATATTGAGCTGGTAATGAGCATCGTAGGTCACGTCAAGTGTAATTAAGTGTTGATGAAGACATTCTTGAGTCAATCTGAGATTTCTGCAGGAGAACTTCAAATATAGCCTGTCAAATTTATATTTAAACTCTCTAGATATTAGCGTGGTTGTGGCTGTAAGTGAATATTAATTTACAAAATGTCTTTAAAAATAAGTCAGGCTGTCTGAGTGTTTTTGCAGCTCTTAAAATATTGAAATGATCTCAAGAAGTCCGGTTAAGCTAATTAGGCCTGACTAATTCAAAAAGAAACCAATACATAGATATGTTCCTTATTACTATGCCCTTTTAAGAATTACTCAGAGATAAAGTTTCTAATGAAGATAAGCGTAATGACATTTACTTTAATTAATTCATTATTCAACTCATACTGAAAAACAGGATCAGCTATGATTTTTATTTTGAATATTGGTGGGAAAGATTGAAGTATTTTAATGCAACATTTTCTTACAGCGTTAATAATATTCACTCTAGTCTGCATATCTTTGTAGTATCGAAGTGTCTGACTCTCCTGATTGAGATCCACCCTATCAACAACACTAAAGTCCTCAAGGCGGTGGACTTCAGAGTGAAAGTGCAGGTAGTGTGTGTGTTCATTCACATTTTACTGCAAACAAGCGCTAACACCGCAGTCATGCAGTGTCAGTGCTCAGAGGGCATGGCCGTCATAGTGCGTATATTTTATGGCCTTTAGTTTACACTTACTTGAAGTCAGTGTACCTCCTTTTTCCCTCTTTCACATCCTCACTCATGCCTTTTCATCATTTTTACATCGCGTTGAATGAAAAGCAGCAAATTGTTCCCTTTATCTGGTAAATTGTTAAAAACCACTCGTTTAGTTTCCCTGTGGCTTTTTTTCTTCAGTTCCTCCATCAAGAAACTGACAGGAGATCAGTGCTGGAGAGCCATCTGCTGCTGCTGACTGAAGATAGATGTAAGTAACTGTGTCCTTATGCTGGCCTGTTTGTGTACAGTTTACTGCCACAAAATAGCGTGACTCCTGAGAGAAATAGGATGTTCTAAAATTCTGCAGTACATGGCTGCAGTTGCATAATTATCTGTTTGTGTGATTTAGATGTGGATCTCTACCATGTGATACTGACAAGGCATGAGGGCTATAGAGTGGTATGTTACATGTTGCTTTTTTCTCGTGAAGGAAGTGTTTGTGGATAGTTGACTCATCTGAGCTATAAATTGCATGCAGGATTTCATGGCTGGTAGATGCTATGCAGTTCTGTGGAGGCATAAATTCTTTCCAAGAGTGCATGAATTCAGTAATTAATAAGCAAAACAGTTGGGGCGTATTTGCATAGCCTGGTGCAAAGAATATATTGCTTCGACCTCATTCTCAAAATATACTGTATGTCTTCTGCCAGGGGAGCCTTGCATTAACAATTCATTGTGTTTTCAGAGCTGAATTTGAATGTTTATGTGTTAATCAGGTGATAGTGAATCCTGAGCGTTTGTCCAAAACAGCAGAGAGAGTGGTGGAGGATTTCTCCTGGGTCCAGTGGGACAGGCACACACAAAGACTCTACTATCTCACATTTAAGGCAACGCATACAAACTCGCATTCAAATGTGGCAATAGATACCCCAAGACTTGTTTGATTAACACAAAATGCACGACTTGTCTTTCACAGGAAAAGTTTCTGCTCCGAAGCGTTCAGTTTTATCCGAACCATAACAGTGAAACTGTGGTATGCTATCTCTGTGCCTTATATTGTGATGTTTGCCACTCTTTGTGTGAAAATCAGTGCAACGTTTTTGTGTTTCATGCTTTTACTTTGAAATAACGTACCATTCTGATAACAGTTCGAGCTCCCTTTGGAGTTGCCTGCCAATTCCTTCCACACAGTCAAGTAAGAGAACTTTTAGCAGAGTATAAAAGAGAAATATATCAATTCTGTATTCTGCATTCCTTTGAACATTGGTTATATGTTTGCGTTTGTCTCAATAACAGGTTTGAAAATCTGGGATTCGACCATCATCACACTGAAAGACCAGAGCACGAGCATGTTAGGGTGCATGTATTCACAAATAAAATAGGTAAGGCATTCACGCAGACATCCAAGCACCACTGTCTGTTCACACACTTAATACTCTCACATTGAAAAGTCAGATTACAGGATTAATTCGATGCATTTTGTGTGTTTCCTGTCCCCTCGTTGTGAAAACAAGAAAGTAAGTCCCTTCCTCAGCTTATACGTGATATAAAAATGACCCCCAGGGATCAGAAATCGTAGCTGATTTACAAATTCAGTGATGATTCAAGGATTTGTTGAGATGATCACTTCATAATGATGTTCTGACCAATTAACATCAACAGGCTGAGATGGCCGTAAATCTTACAAACCTCCTTAAGCTTTAGAGGTGGTTTCCAACAGCATCATAGCTGATGATGCTTTTGTCAGTGATTAATTCAAAGGCAGATTTATTCAACTGATCTGTCAGTTCCTATCATGATTGTCATCCTTCTTACTTAGTATCTATCTGTTCTGGCGGATGCTACTGTCCTGGCTATATCCTCACTCCTCAGATTTTTGTCCTGTATTTTTTATTTCTTTTTTGCTGCATCATTAAACATAGACGGCCTGATGGCATACAGAAACAGGGACAGAATCGCATTGACTATAGATGAGCTGCGCAGTAATGAAACTGCTTTATTTGAGGTTTAATGTGAATACAAGAGTAACATCTGCCTCGAGCAGCTTGTAAATCTTTCAGGATTTACTTTCTTATACTGACTTTCATCCATTACCATTAATTAGGGAAAAATCAGACTCCTTCTGCATGTTAAGCCTTGTATTCATATCTAAGCACGAATATAAAGTAAGCAACATATTTTTTTGCTTTGTGCACAGCACATGATATATTTATGAATTGGTGATAAATTAAAGGAAAACTAAAACCCTTGAACCATAACTTGACCGAGGGGATCTCAGTGACACCTTCACCGTATCATGAAACATTTTTATGCTGACGGAGCATCATGATGCTGATGACACTGCCCCATCAAGTGAATGGTTCCATAAATATTGGCAGTGATCATATGCTATGGCCTTTAGATCACAACCAAATTGAATGCCTGTTTGAATATTTGTACCAACATGTTATAGCGCTTTTTACCATCATCATCAAGACACCAAATGGGGGGATGTAATTTGGGGTAAATGTAGAGATCCAAAGACTTCAATCTATGTCAAAGAGCGTTCAGCTGTTCTGACAGCATGCTGCGCTCCAACACTTTAAGATAGATTGTTTTTTCCTTTAATTTGGAACCTATCTTACATGATTGTATATATTTACATACACTGGCCACTTTAGTAGGCACGCCTGTTAACACAAGTATGAAGTCATCCAATCACATGGCAGCAACATGCAAAGCAGGATAACGCTGCGTATCACAAAGCTCAGATCATTTTAGACTGGTTTCTTGAACAAGTCTAAAATTCGAATTGTACCCATTTGGGTACAATTCGTTTGCTGTACCCAAATGGGTACAGCAAACGAATTGTTAATGGAGCCTGGGCTCCATTAACAATTCATTTTTTCACACAAAGAAATGTGTTGTGGAGGAAAAGCGGTCGGATTATTTGAAAATAATATTATCATCTAAAAACGCATGAGTGATTTTTATGATTATTGTTTGATTGAATCTGTGACTTCTTAATGTAATCTCAGCATTTCATGCTTATTGCAAAGTTGTGGCCATCGTCATGGTTTGATCTATAACTGCTCTGTTCTGTGCTTTACTTTTAGGAAGCATGTGCGTGTGCTATAGCCAGCCTCTTCAAGATAAACACGAACTGCTTTACACTGTGGTTTTAGTTCACAAAGGTGTGTATGTGCTAGCTCCTAATTTTTTCCCCCTCTATCTGCTACTGCCTCTTTTTACAGTTTTTATCTTGAGCACATGGAGACAAATGTGTTTTGTTTTTTTTTACTTCAAGCAGACTGCAGCAAGAAGTTCAGGGTGTCTCTGGGCAGTGATGCATCGCCACAGAAAGCCACACAGCTCCATCCGCTCTTCATTCCCATAGGTCAGTGCACACACAGAAATATTATACACACATATCTAATGTCTGTGAGTTTGTAAGTTTGACTTTCAAATAGAAAGATAGGCACACATATACAGATGAACGTGTTTATCTGCACTGAGCCCAAGAAATGCCAGGTGTGCCTGCAGAATACAAACTGGCAGTGATATTGTGTGGCTTTTTTATATAGGTTACTACATCCTGGTATACCTGCAGGGTTATTTCCTCCACTGTATCAACACCAGGCAGCAGGAGATGCTCTGTCACTCCCTCTTCCTCTCTGGTAAGGCATTTTTTGTTGAAAGAAATCGCATCTGTGCTGAATACTGGCAGAAATAGAAGTTTGTCCTATTCTTTCCCATCTACAAGGTATCCTTGTTTTTTTTTTCTGACACAACTTTTAAAAGTGAAAGCCGCCTCTTCTGTCAAAAAGACGTGCGCCATAAAGTAATCTGATTTAAGTGAATGTCTCCTTCCTTATTCTCTGTCTGTCTGACTCCACAACATGTAGGTCGTGACGTGAACCTGGGCCTGCAGTGTCATGCAGCTGACATCACAGTTTTGCATGCAGAAGACGAGTCCAGCTGTGGCCTGCTGGACCTGGCCACCGGCAGGATTCACACTGCTGATCTCAGCCCCGCCTACCTGCTGCAGATCCTGCGTTCAGACGCTAGGTGAGCGTGAATCAAAAAGTTTTTGTGGAAGATAAGCACCTACAGTGTGTGTGTGTGTGTGTATATATATATATATATGCTTCTATTTAGGTGTTATGTATGCATATAAAAGAGGAACTGGAGTACTTATTAGGATATATAAATAGGAAGGGCAAGATATAAGTTGTTTTGTGCACATACACCTGAAGTGTGTTTCTGAAATATATTTAGTCTTAACTTGAACTTTTGCCAGCAGTCACCTCCAAGCTCGATAAAGATGCATTAATCGCTTCTTTCTTTTTTTGTTTATTAGGCAATTTTTCTGTCCATTTTTAAAATTTAAATCAACTTTTTTAACAGCATGCATACATCTCGATGTAGCAGCTGACAGATGGCTGTCGGCCTGTGTTTTTGTATATGCAGTTTTTCATGTTATGGTGTATGTGTTATATGTCACCTGCGTTCAAGGTGTTCCAGCAGTAAGACTGACCCTCAGCGCCTGGCTGCTCTCCATTGCCTGCTGGTTTACATGGGAAGTGACCCAAACCTGGACCTGAAGGTGCAGATGCTGAATAGACTGAATAATTGAGCTTTGTGGACAAAAACCTTTACATTCAAAGGAAATGTACAGTCCCCCTCCCCAAAAAAATACATAGTGCATCATCATTGTCTACAGAACATACTTTTTTTTTCCCAGCACAGCAAAACAATTTTTGTAGAACATAAATTCAAGAGGAGAATAGTCATGGATTTTATTGGGTTTTCAAAAAACTTACAAGATCAATACATTCCCCTCAAAGTGGAGAACACAAAGAAAAAAAAGGCAAGATAAATAGGCAACAAAGTAGGAGAATGTAGCTGTTTGAATAAATAAACATTCAAGGTCACTGTTTGGCAATTTCCCTAAAGAACTAAAGATGTACAGCTTAGAAGAAGTGAACAGACAAAGGTAGGGAAGGTGCTCTTTCTGCACTTTTGTGTATATGCGGTAGGTGTCAACCTTGAGTTAGATGCCAGTAGCCAGAGGGAAGAAGACAGAGGGAGACAGAGAAGACAGGATGCTGTAATAAAATGGGAGAGGAGAAAAGACAAGTGGGCAGAGATCAAACAGAGTCAAAGACAGAACGTAAGGGAGAAGTATTTTGTTTTGGCACTTTGCTGTGACTCAGACTATATCAGTGTTACTACTAAATTAAGATGTTCCAGATTGTAATAAATTTTTTCTTTAGAGGTTAAATGAGTTGCCAGCTTCATTAGCGCAGCTATCAGTGGGAAATTGGACACCATACAGAACTTTTATATCCTTTGTAGACTCTGCAGCAGTGTAGTTTAGGCTTTGATAAAGTGGCACAAATTGTTCACATGAGTTTGAAACTTTAATGCTGAGAATACTGCGCAAATGAAGTTACTCTCTTTCTACTTTGTCTTCTGGTTATTGTTGCGTTTAATGTTTCTGGGTTCAAACAGGCTCAAGCCTGTTTGCGCTTGCAGATAAAGTGGCAGCAGAGATTGACTTTCCACTCTGATGCACAGTGGTGCTGACTTGTGCTACAGGGTGAAGGTCATTATACATCAAAGCAAGATCATCCAAAAAAATTCTTATCTGTAATTACAGCTGTTATCAGCTGTTACCAAACAAGGTACCCAGCTGTCATCAGCATGCTTACAAAACCAACATGCTGAAGTTCATGTCTCTCTGTTCACCATCATAGTTTAACATTTGTTAATTAGCCCTTATGTCCACTGACCTTTCGGCCTTTTGTTGTAACAGAGCTGTCTCTCTGGTGACAGTGCCACTAGTATTACAGGTATAAAAAAAACCCCCATTGGCAATATGTGCAGCTAATTGGCTTTCTTACCCAAGAAGCTACAGTGGGGGAACTAATTATTTGATTTCCTGCTGAATTTGTATGTTTTTTCACTTCCAAAGAAATCGTTAGTCTCTAATTTTTATGGTAGTTTCATTTTAATGGAGAGAGACAGGATATCAACAACAACAACATCAACAAAAATCAATTTACATAAAAGTAATGTAAAGTAAAATTACAGTATTTGCATGTCGTTGAGTGAAAATAAGTATTTGATCTCCAAGCCATAACTCTGGCGCCCATAGATTACAGTCAATCAATTACAGACACTCATCTCAACTTGTTATGTGTATAAAACACACTTGTCCAGAGAATCAGTTTCTTCCATACCAACCTCTCCACCACTTTGGGCAAGACCAAAGAGCTGGCACATGGTCAGGAAACCTAAAGGATTTAGTGTTTCTATAACTTATAGCAACCTGTAAGATGACTCCTAGCAACTTCCCTTACAAAAAAGTTGGCGACACTGCTCCTGAGATGTGTGCAAACCTGGTGATCAGCCATAAGAAATGGGTTTCTCCACCAAGTACCAAGTACTAAGTCATGGTTTACTATACTATACTGTCATAGGGCAAGAGGCAGGGTACACCCTGTACAGGTTCCTAGCCTGTCACAGGGCTAACACAGAGTGACAGTCAACCATCCACACATATGGGCAATTTAGAATCACCAATAAACCTAACCCCAGTAACTGCATGTCTTTGGACTGTGGGAGGAAACCAGAGTACCTGGAAAAAACCAGAGGGGCCTGGGCCAAGGTGGATTTAAACCCAGACCTTCTAGCTGTGAGGCAACAGTGCTAACCACCACACCACAGTGCTGCCCTTTTTGCCACACAGTTGCATTAAATATACTCCAGAAGGCACCAATGCTACAAACATGAGAGGTCCAGTTCAGAGACCTGTATTATGCTGTAAACATGTTTCTCTCTGCTGTAAACTTGAGTATTTTAACATGGGAGGCTATGGAAGTGAACTCTTTTTTGGAACCTTAGCCCTGGAGGTTGCAGCTGTTTTAATTAGTCAGGTACTGAGCAATGGGAAGCCATGCCAAGGTAGCATTTCGGCCCTTTCTAAACTGACCACCTGCCAGCTAGCTTCAGGTATCAATCTCCTCAATTAACTCTCCACAAATGTTAAACTATTCCTTTAGGGGATGGAAGATACACTAAAGTCCTGGTTGCTTGTAGAGCTCATTGTCCAAATATACATGAAAATGTGACACACCAGTAAGCTGACCTTTCACTGGTATCTTCTCCTGTGTGTTTTCTTCCTGCCTCCAGGTTACTGAATGGCTGTGTGACAACGTGAACACCTTTGAATCCTTTGATCAGATCCAGGAGTTTATTTTAGGTCAGTGGGCACACAGGTTTCCCGAGTACAACTTTTCCTTCCTTTTCAAGTCTCGCTGCTCTCTTGCCTTTTTATGTGTCTTTCTGTTTGTGGTTGCCAAATTGCTCGCATCTTATCTACACTAAGATGAATTCTTTCATCAGGTCTGTTTGGCTTTTGTGCCAGCGGCGTCACATGCAGATTTGTAGAATTTGAGAATAGATTTGTTTTTTCTGAAACCTTACGCACACATAGTTTGCACAGAACAGTGCAAATATGGTTAAGTCCAAGCTGACTCACCATGCATTTGGCATTCCCTTTTAGGAAATAGCTGGAACATTGCATGATGATAATTTTATATTTAGAGAACCGTCACCCAGAGAGTCGATGACTGCTTTAGATTTTGAGCACCTGGCTACATACATTTGCATTTTATTGGTGCTGCAATAACTACTTCACCTTGCTCTTGCATTAAGAATTCACATTAACTCAGTTGGTACCGTACAGTATATGAAGACAATAATTGTGACCTAATAAAGGATTCATTAGTAGATTGCTGACTCATATATCTTAGTGATAGAAGACAAATGAGGCACTTAAGCCAATGCTTTGCCCCTAACTATGTCTAGATAAAAAAAAAATCTACATGTTTAAATGCTAGGAAGTCTGTCTGTTCTGTTTCTGACTGTCTGCCTCTCACACACAGCCTCGTTGTACAGAATAAGCTATGAGAAGGCTCTTAGCTTGGATAAAATCCTGCCTTACTCCTCTGTATTCGACAAGAAGGTACCGCATGCTTATACATACCTTTACACAAGCATTTCTTTATGTTGTGGTAAGAAAATGGGAAGTAGGGGCAGCGAGTTATTAAAACGTGAACATACGTGGAAATACAGAAAACAGGCAAAAACAGAGTTTGTACAATTCTAACGAGCTTCCAACACTGCATGAAGTCCCTTAGGCGGCTTTCTTGTAATTTCTTTAAGTAGTCTTCAGGAATAGTTCTCCAGGCTTCTTGAGGGACATTCACAGCTCTTTTTGTATTCATAATTCTATCAATTTTGACAGATCTCCAAAACCACTCGATGAAACCATGACAGAGCCTCCACTGTGTTTTACAGTTGTCTGTAAACACTCAATATTGTTCCCCTCTCCTGATCTCCTCCGCACATACTGACATAGATTTGAACCCAAAAAAATTGGATTAAATTTCATTCACCAATGAGACCTGTTGTCACTAATTTTCAGTCCAGTTCTTGTGTAATTTAGCATCCCTCAGCCTTTTCTCTCTGTTTCCCTTCCTTAAGAATGGCCTCTTGACAGCCGCCCTTCCACTGAGACCATTTCTGATGAGGCTTCAGTGTACAGTAGTTGGATCAAGGGCCAGATTCATCTCTCTGGTCCTGTGTCAGAATTTTTCTCCTTAAGTCATGTTTCTTAAGGACATGACTTTTAGATACTGTTCATGTGCTGTAGATAGATTTTAGACCTGCCACTTTTTCTTTTGTCCTTCACTTGTCAAGATCCTCAACTTTTTTTAGGAGACGCTGCATACCATGTAGAGAGATTTGGCAGGCTTTCAGCTAACAGCAATTTGGGAATCACCTTGTTGGTGCAAAAATACTTATTTTTCTGTCAAACTGGGTTATTATTGCTATATTTGAAGTTCAGCTAAAGAAATGGGAATAAATTATGTGTTTTTGTGACAGCCTTCTGGTAAGTGCCTAAAGATAGCATTTAAAATAGACTGGACTGAAAATGAGTGAAAAAGCAGCTAATGTCCAAAGGAGATCACTTTTAAAAAATCCAACAAAGTCTTGCTCCTTGGAAGAAAAACATAAAGAAATGAGGGCTGACTCAAGACTTGTGCAACAGTGCAGTTTGTTTTCATTTAAATGCAGGGGACACACTTGTGATCCGTGCATGCTTGGTCTTTGTGTTTTAGGAGGTGCCAGAATGTTTGCTGAAGGTTCCTGGTGTCATTTGTACCACAGAGATTCATGCTGAATCTACCTTCAAATGGAAGGTAATAACACAGTTCTTACATTTTAAGCTCTGAAGTTATTATGAAACAACAAAAAATTTTTTTTTCCAGAAACAGTTAACAAAGCTTATCTTTATAGGTGCTTGGTAATTAAATTGAGGGATTTCGTGTTAAAAAAATATTTTCCATGCATATGCAAAAGACTGAAATTCATGCAGATGTCCAAAATACAATTATATGTAAAACAGTGTGCACTCTATGCAATTATCCTCAATTGTTTTGCCCTTGCTTTGTTGCTGTTGTGGTGCTGCTTGCGTCTGTGTACATCTGTGAGCAGGCCAGGAGTCTCCAGGGCTTCTGGTCAGAGCTGCAGTGGAACACAGAGAGGACAAAATATCTTGATGCTGATCCCAACCCCCGATACAGAACCTCACACATACAGGCCGACTGGGACAAAATGGTGAGTGTGGGTGTATGTGCACGCTGTAACAAAAACATGCCTGTGCATTAACTGGCATTAACTGATAAATGAACCATGTTAGAAATGTATCTGATTGCTGGTAACTGTTCAGACACGTTCTTTGATATGCAGGCGGGAATATTTGTGAGGAAAATGTGTCTGTCCTTGTTGGAATACCAGTGGGTTTTTGAGAAACAATGAAAGTGTATTTTCAGCGTCTTTCGTGATGCGTGTTTGTTTCAGAGGTCCGAGAGGAGGCCCTCCAGCCAGATGAATCACATAGAGGAGAACACAAAGAAGTAGGTCTGCCTCCCACATGAGAGTTGTTAAGAAATGTGCTGCAGACTCACAGTCCTGAAAAATTAGGAAGAAGGCTTGAATGCATCTCTGCGCTATGTTCCAGTGTTTTTAACAGTGAGTTTTTAAATTGGGCACAGTTTTCTCTAATGAGGCGCTCTCGGGTCAACATTTCACTGCAGTTTCACCAGTTGTTTCATCTTCATAAACATTTTTCAACACTGTTCCCTTTGTTTTTACAAGCATAGGCTGATTGGTCTGATGGGGTAGAAAAAGAAAAGAAAGAAAGAAAGTAGTAGCAGCTATTGGTTCATTCAAATCAGGTTTGAAATTGTCTCAAATTGTAGCACTAGTGACAGTAGCTTCAAAGCTGGCACACAGCTCCAGGTTTGTGGAAAAAAAAAACAAAAAACAAAAAAAACCCTTTGGAATTGGCTCATCTTTTAAGGATGTAGCTGGTGTAATATATTTTCCCCATGTTTTTCTTATTGTTGCTATAATCCATAAAGAAACTCAAACAAACAATGTTTATTTAGGTCCCTTTCAATACTTCCCCAGCCTCAGTGCCACGTAGCTCTAAACCCATTTGTTCCAATCAAATACCACCCCTGAAGACTGCACTCTTATCAGATCACTGGCCTAATTCATCAAAGACTTTAACAAGTCCCACAAATGTATCCCGCTTAAGTAGGACAAGCAGTCTGTGCTAAGCCTTTGCCGCCGGAATGGTGCTCTCTTCTAGCCTCTTTTTCCATCACGAGTACACTGGTCACAAATCCGAGTGAAAAGACAAAAGTGATTCCTATTCTCAGATCCCTGCATTGGCCACCACTTACTTTAACTGTATAGCATGTCCATAAATGTCTGGGAACTGAAGAGACCAGCTGCTGGACTTTTGTGAGAGGAATGCTGTCCCATTTTTGTCTGATATAGGATTCTAGCTTCTCCACAGTCCTGAGTCTTCTTTGTCATATTTTTATTTCATGATGCTTCCAATGCTTTCAGTTGGTGCCTTTCCAGATGTGTAAGTCCCCCGTGCACCCCCACACCATCAAAGATGCAGGCTGAGTGCTGATAACAAGCTGGATGGTCCCTCTCCTCTTTAGTCCAAAGGATGAATTACATTTCAATTTGTCTGACCTCAGAACAGTTTTTTACTTTGCCTCAATCCATTTTAAATGAGCTTTGGCCCAGAGAAGACGGCAGCATTTATGGATTATGTTCACATATGGCTTCTTCTTTGCATGCTACAGTTTTAACCTGAATTTTTGGATGGCATAGACATTACTCTAGATCAGGGATCCTCAAATCCAGGCCTCGAGGTCCGGTGTCCTGCAGGTTTTAGATGTGTCCCTGATCCAACACACCTGAGTCAAATATAGAAGTCATTAGCAGGACTCTGGAGAATGTGACTGCATACTGAGGAGGTAATTCAGCCATTTGATTGAGGTGTGTTGGATCAGGGACACATCTAAAACCTGCAGGACACCGGACCTCGAGGCCTGGATTTGAGGATCCCTGCTCTACTTAATACATGTTAAAGTGCCTAAA
>VUQK01014236.1:0-34624 GCA_015106715.1 Bujurquina vittata
ATACTGTACCTGAGGGGTGTAATCATAAGGAGTAGTAGAATAGTGTACTTCACATGATTCATTTACTAATGATAAAATGTACATAAGGAATTATATCTGAGGGCTAGGAGGGCTTCTGTGGTGGTCTTTTAAGCCTTTTGGTGTTGCTGAGCTCAGAGTTCCATTAAAAAACTATTAGATAGTTCATCCGTTTCATTTGTCATGGGACAATGAGGGAACAGGCCTTACCTAGCCACAAAACTGCTTGTCAGTCAATTGTCCAACTACTTTTGAGTCTCTGAAAATGAGGGACTGTGTGGCTGTAATTCCTAATCACTTAATGCAGCACTTTTGTTAAATCCCTGGAATTAAAGCTGAACGTCTGCATGCCAATTACACCTTGATTATCTGATTTAAAATCCACCATGGATCTAACTATATCTCTGTTTTGGTTGCCAGGAACGTCTGTAAGAAAAATAGAGCTCTTTAGTTTCTAGTTGTTTGACTTTCTTCAATCACCAACCTTGGCTGCTGTTTGATGGGTGGCTGTTGTTTTGGCTAAAAATAGCTGCCTGCTGTGGGTGAAATCACTTAATCCTCAAAAACAAAATTTTTAATCACGACTTAAATCACCATACCTCTTATATTAGCAACTAGAAACTGACACAGTGTATAAGACAGCATAGTTTGTTTTATTTTTCTGTAGTTAGCATCCCATTTAATGTATGTAAAAATGGCTGCAGATAACTACTCAGGTTTCCACTTTTGTCCAAATATGGTCACATACATGGTTAAAAATGTATATTCTATCCATAGTGACTATAATACACTACTGTGTTTTCCACTGTGACAGTTTTTCTTAAGAGGATCTGAACTGCTCCATTCACTGCCCTCAACAAACATTACATTCACAATCTCTCTCCCTCCTTGTCTGCTCCTCTGTTCACATCATGGTCGGTATTTCAAGCAGACAAAGATTAGTAGTGGTGTCAAGTATCCTGCTCTACGTCTGGCAGTGTAACATCCCTCCTGTGTTTTGACAGTCATTAATGAGTGCAGCTAATGCAGCGACTAAGAGTGCTAAAGCCTCTAATAGAGAACACATCCAAATATATGCCAAAGCAAGCATTCTTTGTGAAGAGAGGACAGGATGTTACTGTAATACCACTGACTGGTGCCAGACTGTGGGGATTGGCCTTGATGATGGCTGGAATGCAGCGAATGCCAGGCTGAATACCAAGACAGTGAATTTACAGACAATGCAGACTGAGGAAACAATGGCTTTAGCAGATACTAATGAAACCTTGCAAAGCCACAACAAGTTATCCAAGTAAATGATCAGCCCATCTAATTTCCCGTACACAGAATGTGAACTTAACCAGCTGTGTTTTCACTCCCTTATTCTCTATGGATACACTGTTTGTCTATGGATACACTGTTTGTCTATGGATACAATGTTTGTCTATGGATACAATGTCTCAGCAGCTTTTTTAGTATAGCCATTTTATTTGCCCTTATTCATCTTAATTACTTTGATGACCTCTTGGCTTTCTCACTAGCTAAACTGAGATGGTGAACATGGTTAAAGGGAACTTATTATGCCTTTTCCATATGCCTTATTTTAGTAGGTGGATGGGACTTCTGTGCTCACAGCCTCGTTGACATCATAAAGACCCAAGAGCAGAAAAACCTGTCTGAAACAGAACATTTAGAGTAGAGGTGTCAAAGCATGGGGCCCATGGGCCAGAAAAGAATCCAGTCCACACCACTGGATGGCTTTGAAAAGAGTAAAGGTTTTCAGAGAAAGACAGTTCTGGGAATTTTTCTCCATATTTCTGCAACGAAGAAAGTAAGATCTTATCCCTGATGCAGACTGGCAGTGTATTCAGGGTGTACTCCGCCTCTTGAACACCTGTGATGGGCCAAAGCCCTCCTGTGATCCTGGGCAGGGAGGTTTCCAGGATCTTTGAAATGGGGGGGCACAGTGAGGGCTCAGTGTAGATAGCAGGGTAGCAAATACTATTTTTCAGGTTAATGTGCAGCCCTGTGTCCTAATGTAGATTTATTATGTGAAAAGGGGGCCTGCACAAGGATTCAAACATAATCATGTGTAATTGTTTTGCAAAGTTGAAGTAGTTAGACTTTTTACTTGAGCAGGTATTCTTAAGAACGTAAGTAGCTTAATAGTGTATGAGTTGTATATTAAATATATACTTAAAGTACCTGAAGTAAAGGTACTCGTTACATGAAATTACACTTTTCAAAATCATTTTTTATTAACTCTCATGTGTACATCTCTTGAATGTTGCAGCTTAAAGACTTTTTATAGGAATGGCTTTTACTGCTACACTGCATTAGAGGTCAAATTGGACTATATGTGGCCAATGAACAAGAATGAGTGATTTAAAGTATTTACAGAATCTGACCTCTTGGTTCAGATTGCTTGACCTCATTATATGAAAATTTGGTCATGTATATCATTTGCATCTACTATTGTAACAGTATATATAAGAGAAAATAAGGAATGACATTATGGGCCCACTTTATTCTACAGATATGACAAATTATAAACATAAGTAGCCTGTTCACAATCAAGAAAAGCTGCAGCAGTTTACTGGAACATTTTTCAAGTATCAGTTTGCCCGTTTCTGTTTGAACTCACGTTTAGAATTTACTGCGTACAGTATTCGCTCTGACTTTCCACTCGTCTATTTTGCTCCAGGTGTCTCTTCAGTACGTCTGCAGCATGACTCAAAGCTTTTTTTTTTCTTTTTCTTTCACTGGAATGCCCGCTGATGTTTATCACATAATATTCCTAATGTATTTTTTCACTAAAATGAGATAAGAAGGGGAAAAGGGAGTTGTATGAATAGTGCCAGATTTAAATGCACGGCACGACCATCACATACCACACGTGCCAGCAGGCTTGAGTAACCAGGAAGCCAGGGTCTTAAAAATGAAAAGCTCTTTTAGTGGGACAGTGTGAAATATGATGGATACTGCAGAGCCGAGACGCTGGACTGCAGCCCTGAGCAGAGCTCCACCTCATGTGTCATGGGCTCTGGGCATCGAGTCAAGTGTTAAACAGTGCTGGAGCTACACCATGAAAGGGTGGTAACCATTGTCCTGTTAACAAAACTGAGCCTGTGCACCGGATGTGTTTATTTTAAAATCTCCAGTAATTACTTAACTATGCCTTAAAGATATGCTTGGGAGAAAAAGAATGCCATGTGTATATTTGGAGTAAATGCCGGGATAGTTACAGTCAAAACACTATATAACAGCGTTAATACACCACTGACATTAAAATGAACGGCTTCCTGGCACTAATGTGCTGGAAAGTCATTCAAGGGAGACCTCTGTGCTCATTTTCTATTAACGTTACACAGAACATTTGCAAATCTGCGCTGTTGAGAGCTGCGGTTGGTGTGCCATCGGGAGCACTTTCAAACAATGGACAGAATGGGTTTCCGTTGCTTTATGACGAGGAACCTGAGCCGTGGCCGCCTGCCATCCACAGAAGTACGGGCCACGGCTAACAGGAAGGACCTGGCACTAAACCTGGTAATGCGAGGGCACACGCTCAGATGCAAAAAGTACACATGCTGCTTTTGATCTTCAAAGGAGTTTGAAGGTCCTGCTGAAAAGACAGTGTGACCTGGTTTTCTGGTGTGTTTTATGCATTGGAAACAAAGCCACGGAGCAGACCTAAACAGTATGGAAAGCTGAAAAAGCAACAAACATGAAGAAAGAGAGTTACACCACTAATCTTTGAAAATCTTTGTACCACTGCAACACTCTAAATGTATGTTGATTCATTTATTTATTTATTTTTGGTAATATTGAGACTGACTTATCACGGGAGGTCCAGACTTCGTCCATATGCCAGGCCTGCAGGTGCAGGAAGCTAACGGCTCTACACACTGGGCATAGTTGGATTCATCACACACTGCTCCTTTTTGATACTTGACCCAAAGTGCTGACTTAAGAGTCTTGTTGCATTGTCTTTGTTTTAAGCATTCAATAAAAGATTTGACTAAACAGGAGCCAGCTCTCTCTCTCGCTCGCGCGGGTTCTTTTTTCTTTTCACCACACAAATGCCAAACAGCAGTGTTTCAGTCCAGGCACAGAAAAGTAAGCTTCCCGGGAGATTCATTTTATATCTTTTACACCTTTTATTCTAACACAGCAATAAAAGCGCACATGTTAAATTTATTTTGATTAAAAGAGGAATTTCTGCTCCATTGCTTTTAGATTTATTGTAATTTAAGAGATGGGCTTCTAAATCCATCCAGCTGGAATGTTTTTCAGCAAAGTACGAATTTGAAGCTGGGTGAGATGTTATTTTTTTTTTTTCCCCCTTTTTCATCGTGGCCTTTAACGGTTCCAAATTCAGATTGCTTACATCTTTCCTCTCCTCTGGGTTGACATGCGAAGCAGAAGATCTTCAAGTCAACGTCTCAAAGAATACTGAAAGGAAATTATTCAAACCATATGATGCAGATGAAAAATTAATACATGCTTTTTTCCACTCTGTGCAGCTGTGCAGACTGATTGAACACACTGTACACATTTTTGAGTGATTAAAAAAACATGAAAGGGCTTTTAATTGGAATCTTAAGGTTGAATCGAAAACCCCCCATCTCCAGGCTGCAGAATGTAATAAAACAGTAAAGGTTTCAAACAAGGCTACTCTGACAAATATTGTGTTTGGAGAGCAGCCAGATTCTTGTGCAGATGACTCTGTGCCAGAGGCAAAGCTCATCCAAGCCCCAGAGTACTCTCAAGTGGGCCTGAGTGTTGTTTTGGAGTTTGAGGCAAAAGAGAATAGGCCAACGTCTCCCTGTGAGATAAACTATTATAATCGACTCAAAATGCACACACAAGCACAGAGCTGAGCAAAATTTGTGTTTCTTCAGAATGTATCACAGCAAACGGTACGACATGAGACAGATCAGGCTCTTGTTGCATTTTCATAGGCCATGAAAGAGTTACTTGTGTTACAGTCCACATGCAGGTAATCCTAGTTTAGCCCAGACTCATCAAGCCCGGCTTAGTCGGTCGTGTACTGTGTGCTGCCTCATTGTTGTCCTATATCCTGGTCTTTGTGTACACTTCAACTATCACCAGAAGGGACATTTTTGTGTGTGTGTCTGTGTGTGTACCATTGTGCTTTGTAGCTTTCATGCCACACATAGCTGCAATTTATAAAGTTTTGGAAGTCTACCATAGTTCTGTCACTGTGTGCATTTAAAAAAAACAAAAAAAAAACAAATAGCAAAAAAGAGGATTTATATGCAAATAGTGAACCACATATTCATATTTTTTTGTTATCAGTATTTTACTCTACTTTTCTTCATTAGGGTTAGGGTTATGTAAATGAAGCAAGCCAGATAACTTAGCTTAGCCTAATAATAGAATGTGCTAGGAAAAAGCTAATTCTAAAAGATATTGAATCTATTTTGTGCAGTATTTAAAAAAAATGCTGATTCCAAAAGTGGTAAATGGTAGCTTAAAGCCTACCTTTTTTTTTTTAAGTTAAGCTAATATGTAGAATCATGTCTAATGTCGCTAGCCAGCAAATTAGCTAAACTCCAAATGACCAGACATGATAGGTATCAGCTAGCTACGAACTGTCTAAAAGACAGCTTTATTGAGGTTTTGCAGTCACATGATAACTAACCACATGACTGGTCTGCCATTTTGGAGGTGTGACAATGTAGGGTCAAATGAATAAGGCCCAGTCACATGGCTCAGAGACCCATCTGCAACCATTTAGCAACCACCATGCGAGGGGAAAAATGTATATTTCCATGACTGGTTGGTGACTGGTTGTTGGCAGTTGCTTTGAAACCAGTCACACAAGCCTGGAAACCAGTTGGTGACCTAGGGAAAATGTGTGTTCCCCAAAAGTTTGTGAAAACCTTTTGCTTTAAAGGTGAATGTTCTGTGTTTCCGCTTTCTTTGTACTTTCACACAAGTAGCAAGTGTTTGCAGACAAGCTGGCACCTTCCATGCAAAGTAGAGGAGACCACGGCAATCTGCACCCTCTTTGCAAATGATTTCACCTAGCGACTGCCCGCAACCTCCAGATACCACTTGCCAACCATTCAGGGAGTATACACGGCTGATGGTTCAGTCACATCGCATATTGCAGACAACTGTTGAGCAATGTGCGCACAACATCATGCAATAAAGCTCAGTACTCAGGAAAAACAACACTAATATTAACTGAAAATTTGTGTTTTACTGCTTATCTAAGCTAAACTAACCTTAAATACAGGGCTGCAGACATGAGAATGTATCATATGTTGTAAGTATTGTTTGTGGGAGTGTCTGTAATTATACAGTCCAGTATGTTTTTAATGTGCTGAACCTCGCAAACTAATCTAATCTTGGCCCCGGGGTTTTATGTTATATCTTTCCCATGCCCCACTGTCACACAAACACAAAGTCACGTCTCAATCTTAGGTATTTCCTCTGTCATTATTATCATTATTAATAATATTTCTTTTCATGGCGACCTGGTGAGGACCCCTTTGCTTGGCCGCATAGCTTGCATTTTTACACACAAGCTGTTTATACAGCTGCGTATCCTTCGGAGCCTGGTTCAGTCCGAGCTGGGTAACACAGATGTTTGGGTTCTGCTCGATGCCATCTGGTAACACTGGCTCCCAGAAGAGCTCAGCTGGACATGGATTTCACGGTTGAACAGGAGGGCAGCAGGGAGATACAGAGTCAGGGAGACGAGAAGTGGGATAGAAGAGGGCCAGGAGAAGGAGAGAAAGAAAGATGGGGCGACAGGTTAAGAAAGGAGTGTGATCTTTCACAGAGAGCTGAGGAGAATTAGTAGGAAGAAGTGACGGAAGAAAGGGTTAATGGGATGAGAGGGAAGTGGAGGGATTTAGGTGTGTAAGGGGGCAGTAAGTGGATACAGGGCAGTAGAGGCATTTGGATGGCGGGAAGGAAAAGTGGTAGTGGGAAAGACAGGACTAGACGGTGGGAACTTAGCGTGTGAAACTGCGGGCATTGAGAAGAAGGAAACTACAGGGTGACAGGACATAGTACAAATGTTACACATGGAGCTGTTGTTAAAAAATAAAACAAAACACATGCATGTGTGCTGCATACTCATTTTCTCACAGATTTGAAATATAAAGTTGATCTGTATATAGATTTACAGCCTGACTCTTTGAAACACAGGCTGTTTCTTTCGAAACATTACAGTAGCTAAAGGACAGAGCTTATAATACATTTTTCAGATGTTTGCTTGTGTTTTTATTTTTTACCTGTGGTGACACTCTAATTGATGCAGTGCTCTCATTATTACAATAATTCAAATCAGCATGGCTTAGCATTCGCTAATTAACATTAACATAAAGTTACAACTGAGGCCGAGTGGAATGCCATTTGCAGGAACCCGGCCATAAACCATCGAGTAAACACGTAACTGCTGATCTTTTATGTCTTTAAGCCAAATGCAAACTTATGGGAAATCGCTTAAAACATCACTTATCCGAGAACCGTTCCTCGCCGTATTGAAAAGATTATACATTTTGATTGCAAACATGTTGCCAGCAGGTTTTTGTTGGGTGAATTAGTCAGTCAATCAGCAAAGCTGTATACAGCTGTATCATGTTAAAAGAGGGTCAGAACGATGAAACATCTGGACAATTACTGCACGCTCTGCTTTTGAACAGCAATCATGTGACTTTGAGACACAGAGCTCAGTTCCATCTGATTTACAGTACTTGTCTGAGGGTACTGGACAAATAAGGATGGAAAAACATGATTATGTTGTATACAGTGCTCAAGAATATGCAATTAGCGCAGGGTGTCTTGGCCTCAGCTTCATTGCTTGTGACTTTCTGACAAAGTTGATTAGAAATAGCTCAGGCTTTCTGATATTTTAAGGCAGAAATACTGTATGATTGAAGAAGGTTAAAATGTGCCAGATGTCTGGTGAATCATAAAGAAAATTATTTATCCTTCTTTTTAACCCATTATTGTGAGAGTTATTGTTTATATTTTATCACAAATAAACCAAGGCAGGGGTCCTTGTCACAGCACATACCACCGTCGCCCTTCAGAAATGAGTTTGATTTCCTTCCAGACGACAACCTGCCCACATGAGGAAATGGAGTTTGCTGCGACAGACATGTTAAAATGCCATATCAACCCACTCCATTTAAGTCCGTGTAGTGTCTGCAGACTGTGACCCCGGGCTACAGCAAGTCCCTCCCTCCTTGCTGCCTTTCCTGTCTGTGCCCCTGCCACTCCTTGATTCAGCTCAGCTGTAATAACAATAAATCAGAGGTTTACAGGTTGTTCAGGGTGGAGGGGTTGGAAGGAAAGAAGGAGCAGAGCTTTATTTCATTCAACCTCCTTTTTCACAGGGTCCCCTTGAGATTAGCAAACTCCTTTTTCAGGAAGACTGGGTGAAAAATAAACTAGGCCGCACACAAATAAATAATACAATCATATGCCTGGAAGCTGGAGGGTGAGCGGGAACCTGGGGATAATACCATCTAAGATGAGGTCGTGGTTTTATTGGAGGAAAATGACACACTTACTGCAATCTTATCCTGAGCTTTTTTTTATTTTTTTTAAATGGACAACCCCAGAGGAAAAAATTACCACAGCATTGCCTGCAAGGTGCACGTTTAATGACCAATACCAGTGACTCTGCTATTGTGCTTACGTTTAAAGCTTAAAAATGCATTTCAGGTTGTGTTTTTGAACTGCAATTGCCACTTTGTTTGCATTTCAAGGCCTTCTAATGTGTCTCTAGTTTGTGATTCTCCAGGAGTAAAGAGACAGACATAGAGATACAAATCTTTCCTGCCAAGTGGACTAGTTAAAAGCTACTTTCATTCAAAGTACATGATATGATGCTTAAACCTCTCCTGCTTTGTTTGTCACCTCACAGCGGGATCAGCGAAGTTATTTTACCTACATTCTACATGTTACGCAGTGATCTGATGCTTTTCTTCAGCCAATATTCAGTGAACAATGTATGAATATTATAAATGTATGATTTCAATCACTCTGCGTGCCACTTCCAGTGTTTATTTTGCAGTCATTCATTTCCGGAGATGAAATAAATTTAGTTGCACTCAAAATTCTTTAATTTAATTAACACACACGCACACACACATTTAAGCTTCCAGTTTTATGTCCACCAGGGGGCGGTGCATTCATTGTCTGCTGCGTGCACAGTCACTGAGGTCAGGTTAGAAGGCCTCAGCTCACTATGGAAAACAGGCCGATGCAACATCTACTCTGAAATTCTCAGAACACACTGAAAAGAGGAGACCTGCCAATTTTTTTTGTTTATTTATATTTAACCGTGCCTGGGACTGACACAATGAAATTCTATTTGTTGACACACTTCAAGAAAGATCCTGCTCTAAATTTATTATTTTTTTTTTAATCTCGGCTGGAATCAGTGCGCAGAGATTGCATCAAACTGTGAAGATTAAGATAGTTTTGTCTGTGCAAGCAGACGCTGCTTTTAGAGAGGCCAACAGTTCAACTTGTATGGAAACGTGCCGCAAAAGCAGTCTCACATCAAAGTGCAGAGTTTTCTCTTTTTTTTTCTTTTAAAATAAAATTTGTACATCTTTATCTATATCAAAAAGAAAAGGCGTAGCTTTGTGCTCAGAACTGTTTTGTTGTGCTTCAAAACACCTCATCCATTTCCTTGCTCTGTCTTGACACAGGCGGTTAAAGTTTTACTCTTTCTCTTCTCACAGAATCCCAAAACAATTCATCTCATAAAATCCAGATTCAGCTTGCCATAAGTGAAAATGTATGGCTCCCATGGGTGCCCTGAAGGAAAGTTACTGGCCGCAAGACAGCAATAGAGGATCCTTGTTTTCTTGCTTTCTTATATGGAAAAAAAAAAAGAATGTATGTGCATGTTTTCAGTTGGGCTGGATGTAGTTTAAATGTGGCTTGGTGGTGGTAGTCAGTCCTTGTTATCCAAAGTATCCTTCAGTCGGTAAAACTGTCAGGCTAGAAGAAGCACATCAGGGTGTTTCTGCCAATTGCGGCTGCATCTCTACAAGGAAATGGTGTTGGAAATGTATTTTTTTTCCTTCTAGGAAGTGGTTTGTTGTGAAAAGAGAGGCTTTGCTAATTTTATTATGGAATATATTCTCGGGACATGAACTCCGAGACCTCAAAATCATATAATAATTCAGCCAGGACCACTGCAGTCAAAATGAAAGTGTTATGTTGATGTGCAGTAATTTATATCCGGTGGGACGGCTCTGTTCTGGGACCTTTCTGTGCTTCTGCGTTTATGCAGTGAGAAACCAGAGGTGGAGAAAGCAGCTGCAACAGAGAGGACGTCAGTGAACGCAGATTAGGATGAAGCCATTAATTAGGATGGAAAACAGACATGTGTGGTGGTGGGTTGCAAAGCAGCTTGCAGATGTGAAAAATAAATTGTGTGCCCTATAGAAAGGTAGTGTGATCTGCCAGGATTGCTGCCGAGTTTGACTTCATAGCCTATGCTAACAAAGTGCTCAGTTAATTGAGTTTTTTTTATATTGGTATAATCATGGCCGTCAGCACATGATTTTGCATATTTCTATCCATCTGTTTGCCCTTTTGGATACGTTAGAAAAAAAGTGGGGGAAAGAGATAATGCAAATACTGCATGAAAAAAAAGGATGTTAAGGGTGTAAATCCCTTTTGTAAACACTGCTGCATGCAGCAGATGTTAAGAGCCCACATACTTGACATGTATAGCATGTTTATCATAGCCCTGCTTGCTTATTTTAATATCGGACCTTTTTTTTGTTGAAGCTGGCTGCATGTGCACTCCTTGATGTCAAATAATCTTTTTTTTGTATTGCTTTGGTCTGATGATCCTGCATTAAGAGACACTGGCTGGTATAGGCTTAGAGCTGTTCCTGTTATTATAGTTCTTGTTTGATTCTTGCAACCCAAGCTGCCTTTTCATTAGCCTGAGGCAACCTCATATCGGTGACTTTTCCTGTCTTTAATTCTGTGGACTCATTTTAGTCAGTAACCTGAGATTGACTGCAGAGCTGCTTCCCCTTAGGACAGTAAATTCACGCAGCAGATGTTATCTAATTTCACAGGTACTTCAAAATAGTTTTCTTATCCTTTAGAGAGTAGGGTTCTCAAAGTGGCGTCAGGGGACCTCCAAGGGGCCGTGACCCACAGGCAAGACGTCCACAAAATAATTTGCTTTAAATGACAGAATTTTTCTCTCATATTAAATATTACATCTAAGCTAAATGTATCTGTATATGAGTTTAGGGGCAAGGGACACTATTTTTGCTACCTGTGCTTACTAGTTTCTGTTTGTAGTTCATTTTCTGTGGTTTTTACATCTGTGCAGGCTTTGGTTGCATGCAGATGTGTGTTGCATTATTGCTGTAAATGCAAATATTAATATCATGGCTATAATCTGGGGATGGGTTAGCATTTTTTAAATTTATCTGTATTTGTAAAAGAAAAACAAAAAACAGAAAATTGGCAGAACAGGGAGTCTGGTATAGCCTTTTTTCTGCTGGCTACACCAGAGGCCCCCCTCCTCTTCCCCTGAAGGCTAAGTCTGCTGACTAGCTGATGGGTTTGCAGAATGTGTTAGAGCTAAGAGGAACTCTGGTTTTGCAAGGGTGTCCTGGGCCAAGCCAAGATAGGCAGCATGTTTTGTTTTATTTTTTAATTTTTTTGAATGCTGAAGACACATTTGAGCATTCTCTGTTTAAGAGCCTCTGCTCTGGAGCATTAAAAGTACAGTTTAGCAACACTGGAAAATATTGTATATACACAGTGTGCTGTATTTAGCATGTCATTTCTGAATATAAGCTGTTACCTACAGAAGATGTGTCGCTTAATCTTCACTGGACTCGATGCAAGATGCGTAAACATCAGTGAGCTCCTGTAAACTCGTGAGGAAGCTGGGCATATGTGTGCTACAGCTTTTGTGGCATTGTCTTTTGGATCTGCTGCACTCAGTTCCATTTGCAAATAATGACAGCTGCAAGTCTCAGGACTCACTTTTGTTCTCTAGTGGAAAACGTGAAGGTTCAAAATGATGGGAAACTTTTACTGCACCAACATGTAAACTCTGAAGAAACTAATTGTGTGTCATTATTCCCGCTGCACTGCTCTGTTGCTCTTCTGTGTTTATTTAACTGAAAGAAAACCCCCGAAAGCTTGACTCTAATTGTGCGGTTGGTTTATTTTATTTGTAAAAAGCAGCACTGTGTTCCTCCGAGCTTTGGATTATGCTCTCTGATATCTCCTTGCTGCTTGCATGTCTTTGTACAAAATATTTGAAACACAAAGCTGCCTTTTCTCTCCCCTGAAAGTGAACTCATCAAATTCATTTCTGTTTATTATATAGGTCAGCCCTTATGGCTTTTGAGCATCTGCCAAGCGCTTCATGTTCAACTGGCTTGTTGTGACCATGCTCAGCCATGAAAATGTAATGGTCCGTGTATCAACAAGCAGGCCGCAAACATGGAGGCATGCACACAAGCACGGACGCACCAGATCTTACACACACGTATGCAGGAATAATAGTAGGGCACTGGCATGTTTGTGAGTGCCAAAAAGGCAGCGCTGACTTATGTCTCTTTTATCTAACCGAGTGAGGGGCTGCGCTGTGGTAAACCTGGATTTCATAAGCAGCCCATTCTCTGACTCAGACCGTTAGTGTGTGGTAAGGCTACATGCCTGTTGGGAAGAGATGGAGAGAGGAGGAGGAGGAGGAGGAGAAGCTAGACGTGATTCTGTGGTATGACCAGTAAGCGCAGCCGAGGAACCCATTGACCTCCACATCCTCCTTCTTCTTCTTCTTCTCCTCTTCCTTGGCACTCTTTTGCCTTTTCTTTCACCACATGCCCATCACGTATCCAGCTTTAATGATAGGCTGGAGCATGTGAGTCATGTGCTGCAGTGTGCTGGCATGCATGCAGGGTGTGTGTGTGTGTGCGAGTGAGTAAGGAGTGTGTGTAGTATTAATCAGGTGTCTGTGGTTGATGGAGAAAGGGGTGGACAAGTTGGGTGATGCAATCACGCTGCACATTTCTCCAACATTTCAGATTTTTTCTCTCAGTCAGTCATTAACATCATAAAGCAGCTGTGAAATCGTGTTAATTTGATACATTTACATGTTGCTGCATGGGAATCCACCTAAAAGCAACCCATGAAATGCTTCATATTCTATACTGGTAAAGGTTTTAAGGTGTTAAATGTGTGTGTGTGTGTGTGTGTGTGTGTGTGTGTGTGCGTGTGTGTGTGTGTGTGTGTGTGCGTGCGTGTGTTTCTGTGCCGGGGGTCTGAACTTGACAGTTAGAGTTCCTCATTATTCAGACCTCAGCAGTGGTTTCACAGCCTTGTGCGGTTTTCTACACCAGACAGCAGTTATCAACAGACTATCTCAAGCTCTATCACACACCACCCCCTCTGTTGTTCAAACACAACCCACTCATGAGGAGACAAACAAGTGTTAACATGTCAGCAAATGTTAACATTTTCTCCATGGAGTTATCCTGGGCAAACAGATGTTTTGTGTTAAATATTTGCTCTGCCAGCTAAATTAATCAACACTCTCCAGCAGGTAAAAAGAAAGAAAGAAAAAAGAAACTACTTCTTAGTTTTTTGACTGACAGTTTTAGGGGGTATAAATCTGTCACAGCTCTACATCTCCTTCCTTCTTAGAGTGCAACTCAGTGTGTGTGTATTGCACAAACAGTTTATGCTATATATCCATGTATGCATGCATTATACAGTCATGTGAAAAAGAAAGTCCTGTGAAAAACTAAGTACACCCTTCCTGCTTTCATAGGAATTCAGAGGGTAAGTAGCACCCAGGTGCTGCTAATCAAATACACTTGATTAACTGAGTCTGAGCACCTCTATAAAAGCCAGCGTTTTGGCAGTTTGCCGCTCTTAGCACAATGCCACAATCTTCGCAGCAGTGGACATCCCAGCAAATTCACTTCAAGGTCAGAGCCAGAGCGTGTAATTACAAAAAAAGCTACATCTCAGACTCTGTAGGCCTCAGTTAGCATGTTAAATGTTAAAATTCATGACAGTAGAATTGGAAGAAAAAAATAATAGTATGGCTTGTTTGGAAGGGTTGCCTGGAAAAAACTTCTTCTATCTACCCAGAACATGGCAGCACTGCTTTGGTTTACAAACAAACCACAAGACTTCTGCAACAGTGTCCTTTGGACAGACAAAACTAAAGTCGAAATGTTAAGCCATAACATACAGCACCCTGTGCGGAGAAAACCAAACGCAGCATATGAACACAAACATCTCATACCAGCAGTGAAGCACGGCAGCGAAGGAGCGATGATCTGGATTTGTTTTGCAGCCACAGGCCCTGGGCACTCCATTGCACTGCTATAATGGTCATAAACTTCACAAATTCCTTATTTTCTGTCATACATATGCCGTTACAACCATGGATATTTATATTTAACATGAGCAACGTTTCAAATCACGAGGTCAGCATATGTGCTTCCTGTGACCCAAAACCTTAGAGTTCTGACTGCTCTAAATGCATTTCAGGCAATTCTTTCTATTCTTCTTTCTGTATGATGTCAAAGAGAGAGGATATTCCTAATATGGTCATCTCAGACACACAGCTCTGAAGCCCCACCCACTTTCTGCCCACTGGTCAGAAGCGGGGGCTGCACTAAGGCCTAGCATAAATAAGGATTATTTTAAAATGTGAATCATAGAAAGTAAAAATAATTAATTTGTCAAAAGAGATACTGAACAATACAGCCAACGTGACTCAGAAAGGAAATTTTGAGAAGCTTGGAAAAGTAATCATCAGATGACTTTATATCTCTCCCTTTTTGGCTAGAGTCCAATTTGACTACAAATGAGATGTGAAAGAGGACAGTTTTTAACAAGGCACATATAGGTTTAAGCGTATTATGCAACTGAACTGCATTACACAATCTGAGTAATCCTGCATTTTTCTGGAGAAATATAAACTCAAGTCATGTCAGGTTCTGCTCCTGCAACATCCCACCCAGCCTGTCGAGAGAAACCTGTACAAAGACTGCATGTTGATAGGTTTTGTACAGATTTACTCTTGTCTTGCAGCATGACAACACATGCAACAGTGATAAGATAGAGAGAGAAAAAAATGTAGGGCTGAGGGTGGAGTTTTAGGGGGATTATGGTGAAAGGGAACGAAAGCAGTAGGAGGTGTTTCTGTTCTACTGCTTAGTCATAAACCTGTTCTCTTTACTACGACAGAAATAATGCAAAAAGGCAGACAGAAAAAAACCCAACAACCCAGAAACTGCAACATCAATCAGAGACATCTTTGGGACTTGTGTCTCTTGTCCTTATAGCGTGCAGACTGAGGACAGAAATCACAGTGCTCAGATGTCTAGGAGGCCTGGCAGCGTTTAAACTCTGTAGCTTTGCATCACGTCTCACGAGAGATGAGAGGATGCAGAGCCAGTCCGGGGTCAAAGGGCAGCATTGCACTCTCTCTGAGCTCAGATCAAATTACAGGCGTCTGAACCCGCTGACACTTTGGTGTGTGATGAAAAGCTTTACTGACTCATTTGAAAGTCCAAGGAGAGGTTATTTATTTGTCAGTGTCGGGCTTTTATAATTGGAACAAAGAGAAGAGCGACGAGGAAGATGACACCGGCGACGCTCGCATTCACTTGTGAGTCACGCGAGCAGTTAAGGAAGCGTGTCAAGTCCATCTGCATTTCTGCGTGATGCATTTCCAAGAAGTGCCAAATTTAAAAAAGGCAGGGACTGACAGGGAGAACTTGATGAACATCTTAAAAGTTGGGCAAATTTAACAGCAATTTTCCTCCTACTTTATAACTTAATTACTTAACTTTTAGGGTCAGAGCTCGGCATCTTTTCTGCTTTGACTTTTTACAGTGTCAAAGCAAAGCCTGAATGAAACATGTGCAATATGAACCCAGATTGCTGAGCTGATATTTGACCTTTGTCAAGAGCACTCACTTTCATGTGCCTCCACAAAGCCACACGTAGGAGATAAAGCTTTCATTCCTACACATGCTCCTATTGTCTGTAACTGCTGTTTGGCGTGTACATTAGCGCTGACCCGAACACCCTTTTGACCCTGCTAGTCTTTTTAAAGAGGCAATGAGTGAGAGATGACTTTCTTAGAATTCACATTCCATCAGCAGGAAGGTCCTGCTTTTTATTGTTTTTTTGGGAACCAGGGTTTGTCATTATGCATCACATCCTGGTGGACAAACAGCTCTTGGGGTGATGGTGATTACTTAGGGTTCTTTTGAAGTCCAAAAATGCAGGAAGCTTCTCGGCAGAAGTCATTGTGATAATGTGTTTTTTTTTTTTGTTTTTTGTTTTTTTACAGAGGTTGTAATGTTTTTTCTGGACTCTTATCTGAAACCACTTTAGCTCAACTTTAAAGAGGACCTTTTATGCTCATTTCCAGAGCCATAATTCACCACCAGACTACGGTCGCTTTGCATGATTTACAGTTTGAAATAAACCTTGTTTGTCTAATACTGGGCCTTGGAGCCATCTGTCTGAAAGAAGCCATTTTAACTCTTCCCTCTTTAACGCCACCCTCCCTTTAATACAACCTTTTTCTTATTGGCTGCTTCTTCTAAACAGGAAGTTTGAACAGTAGGTGAGTGGGGCTTCTGCACCTGCAGCCAGATGCCTCGGATGACCATAAAAATGATGTGCTTTCTCTCTGACATCATACAAAACCAAAAGTAGAAAAAATCCCCACATCAAATGGAGGATTTAGATCAGTCTGAAGCTAACCCTTTGGCTCAGTGTGCTTGCACATATGTTGCCCTCATCATTTTAAACTTGTGCTATATTTAATATGAGCAATTAAATACACAAAGCCAATTGTTACAATACCTTTTTTGCATCCAGCCATTCTCTGCTGCTTATTCGGGTTTGTGTGGTGGGGAAAGCAGGCTAAGCAGAGACACCCAGACCCCCACCCCACCCCGGCCACCTCCTCCAGCCCCATGCAGACCTTATGCTTAAAAGGAGGACGTACACAAGATCTGTTCTTGTTGTATTTACAGTGTTACCACAAAGCTGCCAGCAACCAGCCCTAAGAGCAGCATTTCTCTTTACAGTGTGTGATGGTTTGAGCGTCACTCTGGGTCCTTTGGTCTGTTACCTCTATCTTGGTGTTTAGCGTGCTGCATTTGCAGATGTGGTGTTATGTTGGCAGCAGTGGATAACTGTTTCTGTGCTGGCCACAGTTTATACATTACATTCTCATTCTTATGCTTCCATGCAAATAATGTCAAAGCAGTGTGGATATCGCCACTTCTCAGATGCTTCAGGTGATTGCACCAGCATGCATGAATAGGTACAGTATGCTTGTTTTTGTTCTCTCCTCCAACTATTCAGATGATTGAAGATGTTATATAACACAAGTCACAAATTTATTTGAGTGACCAAAGTCATTACTGAATTTAAAAAATAGTAATAAGCCACATTACTGTGTTATAAACAAATGTGATGTGATTATACATGTCAAACACGCTGATATTTCTAAAATCAAAAACATATAATTTGAAAATACATACGGACCTTACATTTTCCGTATTATATTTGTGATACTTGGACTTGTTAACTTAAACCAGTTTCAGTGGTCTTTTTGTATTTCTGTGCCATCCACAGCGAGATGTAATCTAGCATCAAGTGCATATTTCAAGCCTTGACAAAGATTTCAAAATGAGTCAGCTTGAAACTCTAGAAAGTCAACACACTTGCGCCGGCAAATTACGGCTGGAGTAAAATTTGCCTCTAACAACCTCAAATTTTGTGTTGTTAAGACACTAATGAGGCTTGTAAGGATTTTCAACCATAATTGCCGTATTGTGTTTCAAGACTTTGCGTTAATGTGATAGAAGACAATGCAATGCTATGACATAACCTGAGATTCCACACACACTTTGACTCATATGTTGAAATATAATCTCATTCCCAAATCCCCCTTAATTCAATGGCTTACACACTTCAAACCCTGACATGGTTTGGTAATGCTGTAATGCTTTAGGATACGAGACTGTGCGAAACTCATTCAGCACTCTGGCGGCAGTTTCTTCTCACAACCGAGCGTGAAGAGGGGGAAAACAAAAAGACCTCAGATTAATTTTAGTATACAAGGAAGTGTTGCTCGTGTGTCTTTTATTTTCTGTTATCCAAATGTTGTCTAATTCAAGGAAAACTGTGCAGTTCCAGAAATTACCAGCTTGGGACTTGGACTCAGATCAGCACGTTTGGAGGCCTGTCTGTCTGCTTGGCTTTGGTGCAACCAACTAAAACTTCTGCTCTAGCTTATGATATAATCACAGGTCAGTATTTGTATGACACACACAGACGGTTTTCTAAGAAGTTGAGCTACTCAGTCATGGCAGGTTCAGACATATAAAGCTAAATGCTATTTATCAAGGGGGGGGGGTTAGGGTGTGGCAGTAAGACACTGACACACAGGGATGTCTGGGAAATCCTGTCTCTCTTTCCAGCACCTCTCATACTTTATCCTGTCTTGGCTTACTACCACCCCCCTTCAATCCCCCAAGAGATTCATTTGGTGGACTAAACTAACTCATCAAACATAGATCTGTTTTACATTTTGCATTGGTTCTAGGCTTTCTGTACTTTCTTGGTGTAGCCACCAAAATGAGGTGTCATTTAAAACAGTAACAAAAAAAGCACTCTAATATGACCATCTTATGATTGAATTGCCATGCAAGCTCATTAAGTTGCAGTTTAAATCAATTTCTTCATGTGTACAGAGTACACACCTGTTAAACACGCTCGCACTCCAGTGCATTCCACTGGGGGGCAATGTGGGGTTCAGTATCTTTCCCAAGGACACTTTGATGAGCAGACTCTGGAAGCCAGGAATCAAACTGCTGACCTTGAGATTAGTAGATGACACAGTCTAACTCCAGAATTAATGCAGTGATTGCAGTAAATATTAGCAACATATTGCTTTGCATGCCTCCATTTTCTTGCTGTCGGGTTTTAAAAATGGCTCGGTTGATTCTGGAGGAGTCGCTCTAGTGACTAGTGACGACACTCCCTGGCCAGTCAGTGACATGCTGTTCTTCCGCATCATAATTTCGTATTGCCTCGGATTGTTTAGAACCCCGGCTGAGTGGGTAAAAAAAAGTACCTGGTACCAGGTACTAATGGAAATGCGGCGTTAGATTCAACCTCAGAACATGACCTGTTACACCATGTCATTATTTGTTCTCAGCCAGGTGCTGATAGCCAAGTGCTCAATCATCAGTGATCTTACAGATCATTGCTGTTGCTGCTCATAAGTCTGTGAAGGGTTATAAGGCCAGTTACAAACAACTGGAAGTCCATGATTCTGCAGTGAAAAACTGCCAATCTTCCTAGGAGTGAACATCCCAACAAGTTCAATCTGAGGTCAGACTTTGCAATGTTCATAGAAACTGAAAAAAACCCAAGAGCTACATCTCAGACTCTGCAGGCCTCAGTTAGCATGTTAAATGTTAAAGTTCATGACAGTTAAATTAGAAAAAGCTGGACAAGTATGGTTTGTTTGGAAGTGTTTCCAGGAGAATGTCTTGCTTTTGCAATTACTGGACTCATGGAGCAGAGTCAGCCCACAAATAAAAGTTGTAAAAAGTATATTTACAGAATGGGAGAGACCAGGGAACACTGCACGCTCTTGAGCTTGTGAATTGTCAGTCACAAAGTAAGGCCTACTCTGGGGCATAATTTACATAATAAATATTCTAGTGAATAAAACTAGAAACTAGCTACTGACGCCATAAACTCATTAGGAAAGAGTCATATTCCAAACACCTTCTATACAATCAGGCATATGACAACATGTCCATCATTTATATACAGCCTATGGTAACTACACAGCTATGCTGGTGACACGCCTTGATAAGCTGTCTTGTTCCAGCTTTACCTGTACAGAAACGTCCTCCCAAAGTGCATAGAGCAGCATTTTTTAAGCCAGCCTCCAGTGGCCCCTCCAGGAACTGCAGCATTTCAGTTTTCATCCTGGAGCTGCCTCACTCTGCCACATTGAATCATTTTGCAGCCTTCTTGATCAGATGCAGCTACAGTTTGAGAATAGATGATTTTAGTTGTCAACATGATTCAAAAAATAGCGCTCAGCTTTCTCATGTTGCACTGAGAACTGTGCTGATTGCCAGACCTCTTTTAATACTGACAAAAAGATTTAGTTAGTTTTTCCATGAGGTGTTTCAAGCTTCTGTCATTTGCTGAAGTATCAAGTTATTTCATCATGCTGCCAGTACACAAGGGAAGGGTCTCATTTCTAAATCTGATATCCTTTTAGGACCCGCAAGAGCTTCTCTTACATAATGATTGCTGGAATGAACGACTTTTATGTAATTTTTTAAAGTTGTTTATGAAGACACTAACACTTCAGTTTAAAAGGATATAATCATCTGCATTTCTGAAGTATTCAACATGTGGGGACAAAATGTTTGCAAAACAGATGTACAGAGCTTTGCAGTGAAACCCTTCACACCGAGTTGTCCTCCAGCCAGTCAGGCACTCACTCAGTGTTCTCCAACTTACAGTCCTCATCCCTCGGGGACAACAGCTGGCAGGATGCCCCATGTTTTTGTCTCAGACACGCTATGCCTGCCACTCGCGGCCACTCTCGCTGCAGCTCGCTCAAGCTTCATCCAATCACAGCGCGGTTCAGGCTGCCACAGAGGCCAGACAGGGCGGTGTCCTCTCTGAGAGGACGGGGGGAAAAAGAGCTCACGTGAGACCTGTTTATTAGTCAGAGAAGAGATAAAGAAAATGAAAAAAAGGAAAGAAAACTAGGTGGGAGAGAAAAAGAGAGACAGAGCTGCAGGGAGAGGGCGAGAGAGGGAGGGAAAGTTTCAGTTGGCGGGAAAGCAGACAGGGAGGAGGGCAGAGGGGAATAACGGGAGGAGGAGGGACGGAGGCAACACACAGCACTGACTGGACCTGCATTTATGCTATTGATATTTCCACTCATCAGTTGGTAGTCATTGCTTTGGCTCATAAAGTGCACACATACTATACCCAGACGGGGGCTTAATTTGATTATAATGGTTGGCCTGCTTTACTTTTAAAGAAAATCTAGGGCTACGCCACATATGCATTAGTGAGTTTTCCAAGGTAAAGCAGTTCTTGCACCTTTTCAGGGAGCAGAGGGATAAAGAGAGTTAATCTAGAGTGACATCTAGCAGAAACTAATGTGATGGCATCTACTTTGAGCTCTTCAAAGGGATTTTAGCATTCCTCTCTACAGGTTTCAGTGGATCTTCACTGTTTTCTTCTTCAGTTTGTAACATCAAGCTCAGGTCAAGGTAGGGCACCCAGATGCAAACACACGGCAGGTGGAATACAACAAAAGGAAATAAACAGAGAGTTCACAGAATGAAGGTCAGGTTGTGTTGAAGATGACTTTAAATTAGGGCTCCGGTGCATGAATTCATTGGGCTTCCGTCACACAGGTGTAGGGATGGGTCAGCAACCCGCTGGCAACCTTGAATTTCTGGGGGGAAATGTGCTCTGCCAGAAGAGCAGAGCACAGTATAATCTATTGTTTTCATTTCCTGCAGAATGGAAAGAGACATTTGCAAATCAAAGTCAAAAATACTGCATAAACACCAAATATCAAATTGCTTTCTTCAAACCTTAGATCAGAAAGCAGTCAGTGCAATCCATATGAACAACTCAGAGCTTGCCAAACTGCACGTCGCTGATATAAATCAGCTGGAGCGTGCATGTCCTGAGTGGATAATATCCCAACTGTCTTTGCAGCAGCTCCCCTGCACTTTTTTTTTTCTTTGCTCCATGATTTGGCCAGCCTCCAACTAAAGCACAGGCCTTCTTCTTACTGGCTCCTTTTACTTTTCTATCACTTCACCATTCAGGTCTGACCTGACCCTCATTTCTCTTTGTCCCGTTTAAAAGGGCAGAATGAGGTAAAACTCCAAAAATGTGGGAAGAAATAAAGGAGGCTCATGTAAATATTGTGAGGGGAAAAGAGAATATGCCGTCGCTATTGAAGGTCTTTTAATAAAGCAGTCAAGTTCTGCGGGTTTATTGCACCAGCTTCATTGTGCTGTAATTGGTATGACATCATTCTTTTTGTAGGTTTCCATGAACTTGCACAGGAAAGGGGAAAAAAGACGGATTTTCTTCACCCATAGGTGACCCAGGCCTGATGGCTTTTCCATGTTTAACTCGTAATGTAAAGATCACATACAACTCATTACTGCTTCCGTGGAAATCCAGACATCAAGAACTCGGAACGATTGTTTCCACTGATTTTGACTGATTTAATCTGCTAGGTAAAGCTTAGCTATAACATTATCTTAAGTGCTTTTGGAGTGTAATGTAGTGCTCAGTCTTTAACACTTAATTATTGATTTACTCGTAACTTATCCAATCTTTCTGTTGTTTTCTTTGATACTTTCTTTTGAAAGTAAGAAACTGGGTTTCTTTATATGGCAATCACAGGACAGCGGACCTACCCACCTATGTTTTGGGACAAAACCAACTGCTGATCCAAATGATAGCTTGTCTCGATCGTAAGCTTGAAATAAAACAACAAAAAGGAAGTGTTTCCATTCCTTTTGTCAGCACTGAGCTAAACTCCTTACTGCTTTACAGAGTTTGATAAATGGCAAATGACTTAGATACTACACAAGTTTGGAGTTCTGCACATTTCTAAGTTTATGTAGCATCAGTTTCCTGTTGTTAGCTGACAGGAGTGGGGCTTGGTGTGGTCTTCTGCTGCTGTGCTTCAAGTTTTGATGTCTGGTGTGTTCAGAGATGCTCTTCTGCATACCTTGGTTTTAAAGAGTGGTTATTTGGGTTACTGTCGCCTTCCTATCAGCTGAAAGCAGTCTGGCCATTCTCCTCTGACCTCTGGCATCAGCAAAGCACCGGATATTTTGTCTTTCTCTGTAAACCCTAGAGATATTTGTGTGGGAAAAGCCCAGCAGATCAGCAGTTTCTGAAATAGTCAGATCAGCCCATCTGGCACAGCACCTTTCTTCCCTATTCTGATGCTCACTATAGATATGTAGTTAATGAGCAGGTGAACAGAAGTACCTAATAAAGTGGCCAGTGAGTTATGCAGGTACAGTGGTGGCTGCTCATATTAAACATAGCCAAGGTTTTTTAAAATGAGGTGAGCGTATGCATAAATAATCCCTGTGAGCCAAAAGCTTCAAACAGCTAAGAGTAGAACTGTTATCGACCCAATCCACCTTTTGTTTGGCAGAAGAACGTATGCTTATGCTTTTGTGTGAGTAGAAATAAGTGTTCTCATGTAAAATTTCTCAATCTGAGAAAGAAATAAGATACTTTGGTCAAGTCTGTGGACTGCTGATAAATCAGTTCAGGTCCTGTTATGTTACCTTATACATTATAATAGCAGCAATGCCAAAATAGTAAAAGCTTGTGCGAACACATGAGTTGGTATTAAGCCTGCAGCGCCAGCTTGTCACCATAACAATAGCGTAAACAAATACGCTCCAGCTACACGTACTTTCATGCGAGGTTCTGACACTCACCTGCTGCTGTTTTTTTTTAGAGACATCACTCAGGACACATTGTCATGAAATATTGGAAGAGAGACACAAATAAGCCCATCATTATGTCTGTCCATGGTTCTGAGTTATGCATTGCAGAAGAGATGAAAGCAATTCCAGTAAGGTGCTATCTTGTCAAACAAGACTCTCTTGTACTTGCTTAACAAGGGCTGACTGTCGTGCAGGTAAGATATTCTCTCAATGCATGCACAACACACCCATATCTTCCTGTCATCAGACATGCATTTTCTAAAACTGCAAAAATCAGAGGAGCAAAACACCCTCTATACCTTTAATCCCATAATGGCCTTGTATAAATACTAAGGATAGTTACTCACGCAATCTTTCTACTTGGCAATACAGGGCGTGCAGCCAGCACTTTAAAAGCCTTCAAACTGAACTACATTAACCACCTGTTCTTGATCCACAAGCATTAATGGACAAGTGGAAGTCGCGTGTGCTGCCTGCGGTGCAGACATGGTAAAGAAATAGAAAGAGAGACATACCCCTCCCCTCCTCAGGCACATAAAACAGAGAGGGTCTTGGCACGAGAGACAGTGCTGGGGAGGATGAGTGTCTAAAGGAGAGGGGTGAGGTAAAAGCAGGTATATAGAGAACGCACAGATGATAATTAAAATTGTTTAACACACACACACACACACACACGCACACACACGCACACGCACACACACACACACACACACACACATATAGCTAAGAAGCGAGCCTGATAAAACACTTACTGTAAGTACAGTGTCAGTGTTGATTTGAATCAAATAGAATATCCTCGTCCTTCCCTTTCCCCTGTTAGTCAAAATTATATTAGAAGGAGCCTAAAAATGTTATTGTAACATGTAATTAGAGCAGAAACAGGTAATAAGAGCTAGAGAGAGACAGCTGATGACTGATGAGGCAGTGACTCAGATGTAAGTGCTCAAAATTACTGCTGCAGTAAATGTAACCACCTCAATGTATCATTTATACTTTTCATCCTCTGTTTCCTCCCTTCCTTCTTTCATTATACCCAAGCCACAGACGGTGAAGACCAGCTGGCTGGCAGGATTAGTTACGCAGCTCATTTGGAAAGAGATGACATCAGGTAAATGCATTCTGCAAATATCCCTTACTTTCGTCCACTTTTACCGCCCCTATTCTCGCAGTCTTGCTCTGTCCTTGTGCGTCCTTTCAGTGGCTAGAAATTGGTTGTTTTTTAACAGCTTTTTAACAGAGGAAATGCACAGACTTGTAAGCACATTCATATTTAGCAATAAAGCATTATTATTTAAGTATTTCATGTAACCAATAATATGTTATGGAATTAGGGCGTATGTGGACTGTTGTCCCTACCCTCACCTATGGCCACGAGTTTGGGGTAAGGTCATGCATTCAAGCATTGAAAATAAGCATCCTCCATGGGGGCCTGGCCATTGCCTTAGAGACAGGGTGAGGAGCTTGGTCATTCGGGAGGGGCTCAGAATAGAACCACTTCTCCTCGGCATTGAATGGAGCCAGTTGAGGTGGTTTGGGCACTGACTAGGATGCCACCTGGACACCTCCTAGATCAGGTGTTTTAGGCGTGGCCAGATCTACATCGGCAAAATTTTTATCTCTCAGCTAACTTGGTAACACCTCAGTGTCTCCTGGGGAGAGCTAGAGGAGATGGCCGTGTAGAGGGGGCCACTATGCTTAGACTGCTGCCCCTACAATCCAGACCTGGATAAACAGCGGAAAATGGGTGGAATGGATGGATATTCTATTTCATTGTCAGTTTGGCCGGCAGTCACCAAAACAAACAAAATATAACACAACGAAGGAATATTTACATACATGCAAATTCCTATAAATAATTCAATAACATGTGTTTTAATTGATTTTATATATCAGTATTGAAAACACTTTAACCTAAACTCCCCTAACCTGGCACTTTGGTTTCCTCCAGGGACTCATAAGCAGGTGATTGACTCCTTTCATTCTTTTGCTCCACATTCTGTTAAGGAGACAACCAGGAGAAGGTGAGTACTGCTAACATTACCACACTCCTAATATTTATACAACACAGATTACAAGACAAATAATAAATTGTGAGCAGTTCTGACTGAGGTTTTCTTTTCTACACAGATAGGATGGCCAGTCCCCCTCCATTTATTGACATTTCCTACTGTCACTTTAACAATAGCACCCAAAATATCTAACTCAAAAACACAATAAAGAATACGCAAACAATCCATGTGTGTTCTTTTTTTTTATATAGCTTTATTTAAATATGAGCCCTTCATTTAATAATATAAGCAGGTAAAGGTGGAACCCCTGGTCTCTATTACACTCAACATAACAGTTTAAGACTCTTTTTAATCTTCGACTGAAAAGTAAGAGGGCAAATGGCATCTTTCATTGTAATTGTCATGGTCTGCCACTGGTCTGTGTGTTTTAAGTGAGTCCAGGAAGGGTGGAGCAGGTTTTCACCACACCTTTGGGTGGAGCCGGCCGGATCACCTGTGTCTCATCAGCTGCAGTATATATGCAAAGTACATATGGACCAGCTTGACTACCCGGTCTCGGCCAGATTATCTGCTGTTTCAGAGTCGTAAACAGGTTCAGCTTGTATTCCCAGTGTGTTTTCCTTTATCCGCCACAGGAGCGGACTGTCCCTCATTACCTGCTGCTTCCGTAAGAGCTGGTTCTCTCGTCACAAAATATCAACCGGATACTCAACTCAGCGGCTCACCTTCCTGCTCACCCTCCAAGGGCTTCTTTGCTTGTCATCTCTCACCTCTTCGTGGAAAATTCCCTGCGAACCTACTGGAAAAATTTCATCTGAACTAACTTTCATCTCGGCCACTTGTTCCTGTGATATAAATCATTAAAAAAATGTTTATTATTTTCATTAACAGGGGTGAACTAGTTTTTAAGAACAGCTTGTAGTTATTCTCAAAGGTGACTTCAGCAATACCATACTTGCTGAGGACTGCTGTCAGCTGCCCGTTGATACACATTTGCCGCTTTAGTATTTATGACAGCAGAACAATGGCCGTGGACTCAAAATAAACTACACTGCCCATGTTACCATGCTCAATAGTGTGTTTGGGGGAACAATCAAGCTTTATGGCACTGAGAAATAAGCTTTAGTGGGCTTTGGCTGCACAGAAAGTAGGCCGCATGTTCCTTCACATTAAAGTACAGAATATAATTTGATTTATTTGCGTGTGTGTAATGAAATTTTGATTGCTTTCATTACTTTTGAGGGTGTTCTTACATTTCCATCCAATAACCAAATGGTACAGATACTCTTTTTGTGTATTAGGAGTGTACATTACAGGGAAATTATGTGGACAGCAACTGAAACGCCCAAAACATTTGATTCAAAATTTTTGTGTTTTGGTGGTGCACATTTATTGGAAACAAAAGTTATAATCATTTTTATTGCTTATTGATTGCACAAGGGTTCTATGCGGCTCTTTTGTCTGTTTGATTTTTATGGCTATAATTGCTTGGGCTACTCACTTCTTCCCTGTTTCGTGCCAGAAAAACCCCTGTTCTGACCTGAGTGCCTGTGGTTTACAGTGTGTGTGTGTGTGTGTGTGTACATGTGTATGTATGTATGTATATATATATATATTTTCACTGTTGCACTACTCTATAAGGCAGAAATTAGAGGCACTTGACAATGTGGAATATATTTTTTCAATTGTTAAGGAACGGAGATGTTTGCACACACTGTACACTTAACACAACTTATGACCACCTCCACGCATTCTGGTTCTGTCCACCAAAATACAAAACTTCTGGAAAGAAATAATCACCAAACTTTCTCAAACCTCAATCCCCTTGGCAACCACTGTATTTTGGAGGTAAATGCTTGCTCGTGTAGTGTAAATAAAATCTCCGCTCACAAGCAGTGTTTTCGAGCTGTGGTCTGTTGTTGAAATTGAGTAGAAAAACAGGAAACACAATTAGTTAATCTCGCTTTGCTTTTAATTGGGATATTTTGTAGACAGACATTAAACGTAGCTGTGAACATTTTAAAGGCTGGCCGTTGACGAAAGCCTCGAGCTCTGAGGGGAGAGAAGCTAGAGAACTGAGGCTCCATTACAGCACGAACAGTTCAGAAAAAAGAGAGAAAAAAACAAGCTATTTATTAACGGATTAGGTCATGTTTTAGACTGCTTATTGCTAGCTGATCTATTCTGACCCAAGGTGCAGCTCTGACTGGTTCTGAATGATGGCTTTACAGCGCTCCCCCTCTTGTAGGTACTGTGTACCAGCGCAGAATCTTTTAGTGGTACGCAGTACCGGACCGTACTGACTTACTTTCACCCCTGGGAACATTCTGAATCCAGCTCTAGTACTCCTGACCTCGTTTCCCTTCTAGCTGGTCTCCTGTATACACAATATCTCCACCTTCCTTCTCGCCATCATATCAGCCAGGTCTCTCCCTTTATCCTACATTTAGACTCCCTACTCTCACCTCCATACTCCTGCCTTTCTTTCTCACTTGCTGCCTGCTAACACATCTCCTCAGTCAACAGTAGCTCAGTTTCCACCAATATCCTGTTGGCCACAAGCAGCGGAGGCTATCGTTGTTAACCCGGGCCACGACCGATCTGGTATGGAAATCTCCTTCTTGATCCGTATGTTTGATTTGGCAAAGATTTTATGTCGAATGCCCTCTGTGATGCAACCCTCTCCGTTTATCTGGGCTTGGGACTGGCACTTGGAGTGCACTGGCTTGTTGACTATTGGATGCAAACATTTACAGGCTCATACCTCCATGCAGAATGTACCTGCCTGTCATTATTTGCATAGATTACAGATATTTGCATAGAGTCAGTGGGAGAGCCAAGTTGGTACAGTAGACTATTGACAATAACCATGAGGTATTTTGTGTGAGAAGGAGTTCTGTAAATGTTGGCGTTTACTTAAGAAATTGCAGGAGCATCATCAAACATTCAGTCTGATTAAATTTCTGCTAGCACGATTATCTGCTTTAATAGACGTGCTTGATTGAAAGACTAAAAACTTATAACATGAATATGATGCATCTCTCACTGCTCTCGAAAGAGTGCGTGATTATCAAAACCTAGCATGAGAGCGGGGCACAAACATGAAGTGAAGTGCATTTTGATTGGCTGCTTGTTCCTTCCTGAACTGCCTCTATCGGAACTAGATGCCCTGAGCCCTCCTTCGGCGAACAGGACAACACATTTGTCAGCTAACTGAAACAGCTCATCTAAATTTATAATGTAATTTAAGAACCATTCAAATGTATAAGCTGCAATGCACCTTCCAATATTAACAATTTACCAACACGCTCACAGCATGAATGCAGGTCACCTGGGAAGATGTGCGAGTGTGAGTGAGTTACATTATGTACATTACTGTGTGTGTTTTGACGAACTGAAGCCTTTTTCGGCACTTGTTCAACATCCATTCTGAGATCTGTCCAAATTTAAGCACCCTGACACTTCTATGTGTTGGTAGATATTCAAGCCTCACAGGCAGGAAAAGGATTAAAAAGCTGGCTGTTTGCTGTAGCATCCAAGGACTCTTCATTATGTATCTGCTGCCTCTTTTTAAATCGCTGATGCAAAAAGTATGCTCTCATATGACAGGGAGGGAGGGTGCGAGGGGAGTGTATGTGTGTGTGTGTGTTGGGGGGGGGGGCATATATGTGTACTGTGTGGAGGAATGGAAGTCCTTGTGCTGTTACATTCAAACAAAGGTTTCCACAGCAACCACATGCACCATTAGTCCCCTTGTAAAAACTCAGGGATAAAGCACCTCAATTACCCCTCATTCTCATATACACACTGGCATGTGCACACACATGCCCTCTCACCCTTCAGATCTGCAATAGCATGCCAACCTTTGACTGCGGATAGCTTTGTATAAATGGTAGAGCTTCACGCTGAAGGACAATATGGGAACGGATGGAAGTGGCTGATTTATCAAAGAGCAATGCTGCAAGGAAAAAAAAGCCTTTCCTGAAAGGGCAAGTGATTTGCTTTTTAAAACGATTATCAGCCTCATCGCATTAAAACAATTCTGTTCTTCTTCAGATTCCTAAAGAGTAGTGACTGCAGCGTGTCATAAATTCCCAGTGATCTTGACAAACTAATTGTGCTTTGCCTTACTTTTATTTGAAAAGGTTAAGAACTTCAGCGTGGAAATGAAAAGTAACAAAGCCCTATTGGTACAGGTTTGGGCAAAGAAACACAAGGGAACCCAGTTTATGAAGAGAACATTAGTGCTGGAATTTTTAAATTAAAAGCAACAGTATTGAACATCGCTTCCAACAACTGGCCTTCAGGAGTTAGGTTTACTGTCATGCCTTCACCACATAACAAGATCCTTTAGTCTGTCTGTGTTAGTGGAGGACTTTCAGAAATTTACAGTCACAAGATGCAAAAAAAAATAAAAAAGAAGAAGCATATTTATTTCAGACAAAATGCTAAAGTTGCTCCTGTATGAACTGAGTAGTATTGCTATTGCTGTTGTACAGATTGCCTAATGCCCATGCTGATTGCCCCACAGAGCTGTTTTCCTGACACTGAGTGCTTTTATAAGCAGTGTAACGGTCCCTGACATCAGGAACACTGCACAAGATCTCAGACAACAAGATCCCAGGGTAGTTATAACTTTTTCAGTCAGTGAGGCCTTTGTTCATTATGTTTTGTTTTGGTTTTTTGGTCTGCGATTTAGGGTCATCGATAGATGGACAGAAATGTTTCTCCTGTGATTACTTTGAGTTCAGTTTCCTACTGTTGTCTGGTAGTGGATAGTACATGTATCTTTTTTATTTTGGTTAAAATGTCTTCCATTTCTCACCCTGTGATAGTACAGTGCACGTAGGAGAGTTAGCATGTCAGCTCAGTTTTGCAAGAGTGTGGCCAATTTGCCAGCAAATATTAGACCTCTCCACCAAAATGCCATAATTTGACTGCTTTTGCTGTGGTCTTAATGCCCCAACACCAACTTTCCATGTTTTGCAGCACGGCCACTGTTACTGTGAGGATGCCCAAGTCACAACGTCTCTTATAAGGTTTTACAAAGCTGAATGCATGGTGACATTAAGGGGATAGAAACAGATAAACATCTGGAATGCATGTACACTTCTTCTGCTCTGTTTTACCATGCCCAAACTAATCTCACAAAAGCCTCAAAGCCACTCCTTTATGAAAAAAAAACAACTGTTATGTGAATAGGCATTTTTATTGCACATAGGGTAAAGGCTGAACACGAGCCGCTTTCAATATTTTCTGCTTCGTAACTGGTCCACAGAGACTCACTTTGCATGCCATTATTTACTAGAGGTGCACACAAACCTCTCAAACATCGAACACATTTTATATTTCTGCTCTACACTTACATATGTATTACAGACTGGCATGTTTATTAAGTGCAACTTCACAGTTTATAGAAGACAGAGTCTATGACAGGTCAGATCAACAAAACTCAACAATAAATACACCCACCGGCCACTTTCTTATTATATGGTGTGTTATCCTGCTGGAAGCGGCCATCAGAAGATAGTTACACTGTAGTCATAAAAGGATGGTCATGGTCAGCAGTAATATTCAGGTGGGCTGTGAAGTTCAAACAATTCTCTTTTAGTATGCAGGAGTCCAAAGTGTGCCAAGAAAATATCCTGGACACCATTACACCACCAGCAACCTAAACTGCTGATATAAGGCATGATGGATCCATGATTTCATGTTGTTTACACCAAATTCTGACCCTGCCATCCAAATGTCACATCAGAAACTGAGACTCAGTGTTTTTCCAGCCTTCTATTGCCCAGTTTTGATGAGTCCATGCAGCCGCAGTTTGCTGTTGTTAGCTGACAGGAGTGGCACCCAGTGTGGTCTTCTGTTACTGCAGCACATATACATCAAGGTTCTACATCTTGAGTGCTGAGAAATGCTCTTCTGCATACCTTGGTTGTTACAAGTGGTTATACCATTTACTGTTGCCTTCCTGTCAGCTCGAAGCAGTCTGGCCATTCTCCTCTGACCTCTGGCATCTATAAAGAGTTTTTATCCAGAGAACTGCCACCCACTGGATATTTTATCTGTTTCAGATCATGCTCTGTCAACCCTAGAGACGGTTGTGTGGGAAAATCCCAGTAGGTCAGCAGTTTCTGAAATACTCAGACCAGCCCATCTGGCACTAGCAACTTTGCCACTTGAATCACATTTCTTCCCTATTCTGGTGCAAAGTTTGAACTTCAGCACGTCGTTTTGACCTGGTATACGTGCCTTAAAGCAGTGAGTGGCTGCCATGTGATTGGCTAATTAGATATTTGCATTAACAAGCATTTGAACAGGCGTACCTAACAACGTGTTTGTTAAGTGTATGTGAGTGAATTTGGCCAAAACTCCAAACTAATATATTACACAATTTAATATATTGTCAAATCTCAGACATAGTAAATAATATCTCAGTTGTACTCATTTGTGGTGTATTACAGCACTATTGTGGATATGTTCTGATGAAACACTGAGCACCATTAATTTTATTGAGACATGTCTGAATGTCAGAATGACATCACAACAGAGTTATGAAACCAGCATTTGGCTTTTGTCATCCTGAATCTCAAAAGGATCTCCTTAGTTCACCCAACTCACTATGAAAAAGAAGCGAGGGCTCCAGGGTGTCCATATAATCCTTATTTACTTTGCTATGAATGTGTTAACATTCTCTAATTACAAATTGTTGCATGATTGCAGCAGGAGATACCCTAAGTCTGTGTGCTCCTTCTTCATAACTTGTCTGGCAAAAAAGAAATAACCCGTGTCATAATTACTAAACTTTCAAGAGCTTTAAAAAGGCCTCCAAATTTCTGCTGTGTAAATTATTTATTTAATGGTTTAGTTTAGAGGCTTTTGGCAAAATTGCGAATGCCTCCAAAAAGTGTCTCATGAGTGCAACGTTCTGCAGTCTGCAATCTTAAAAACAAACTAGAAGTAGAAATAGCCCCTCATGATCACTCCATTCACCACTCCTCCAGTTCTTATATTTAAGGCCAGGCCATGGTCTCTCAGCTGTAGAGACATGCTGTCTGATGTTTCTGGAAATCAAAAAGGTTTTGTTGGTTAAAATGGCCGAAAGAAAAAGTATGAAACATTGGCCGCATGAGAGGCTGATGTAATTAAAAAGGAGAATGAAGATGTACATTTTCAGATTGCCTCTGCAAGTAGACTTCTATTGGGGTTTTTCATATGACATGACCACAAATATATGCATAAATAATGACAACAGAGAACTAGAAAGAGGATTAGGAACTGTGGCTTCTCTCTCACTCTCATATACCTGGAAAAGTGAATCTAAATATTGGAAAGCTGTTTTGATAAAATTACATACGTATACCATCTATTCAGTGTCTGAAAGTCTTTAGGGATGGGGGGGCTAAGCTATATGACTGACAGATGGACAGACATTCAGTCAAGCTTGAGCCACATACAGTAGAGCTAGAGCAACACTTAATTGTAGATTTTAGCTTTAGATTAGCTTTCCTTTGCTAAAATTGCAAAACAGTTTATGATGATAAAACAGACAGGTCCATTGCTACATATGATCAGCTGCACCCTAAGGCAATCCTTTTAAGTCATAGTGCTCATTTGCATTATAAAGAGGCATCAGTTGTCTAGAAAGCAGGTAATAGTACTCTGTGTTAATGGTCAGTATGCTATAAAGTTCATAGCTGAGTTTCTTTCATCAATAAACTAAACAACTGCCTTACTTGGAAATGCATCATAGGGTTTGTTTTTTGGGTAACAGGATATGACAGGGTGGTGTTTTGAATCCAGTCCTCAAGTGGTCGATGATTTTCCTTTCCACTGATCATTATTCCATCATTTTGTTCTTGTCAAATTACAAAATGTATCTGAGTGAAGATATTCAGCTTAAAGTTTCTTTCATCAAGATCCAATATCTGACTTAAGTGTTTCCTTATTTATTTATTTTATGGAGCAGTATAGATTTCTTGCAACAGGATACTAATATCTTGTTCCAGGGAAATTGCTAAATCTTTCTCAGCACTGTTGAATTCTCAGTCATACGCAAACGGGATAGGCTTTCTACCAGTGAAAAAGTACCTGCATGCTTGTTGCTTAAATACAGGATGGCGGCTCACAATGACTCTTTTGTTTCAGGGTTTTTAATGGGCTCCTTGCTAATACTTAATACGCAGGAAGCAATAATTTTGTTTTGGGGGATTAGCCCACTCAGCAGAACTGTTGACGTTGATCGGATTCATTGAGAGCTCTCTCTAATAGCAGAGGCTTTCCTTCTTCCTCTAACTGCATAACCATGTGCAATAAATAATTTGACATAAGTGTCTGAGTGAAGTAAAGCAAATTGTAGTTTAAGCTGTGCATTGAAGCCTTCATCTGATTGACATTAGTCGTCTCATATCATTGGCTTACTGTTGCAGCATATGTTGGCCTGGATAAACGTGATTGGTTAAGGTTGCTGTAACCAATTATTTTAATTTAACAAGCATCGTAGGCAACATTTTTAAATGCTTCTATTACTTTACTGATTCTCTAATGGAAGTGCAGGTTGCCACAAAACTCCCTCCAAGACCCCAGCTCCTCCTCATATCATGAGCTTAGCGAGATAAGGCTCTTGCATTATCTTGTTATGCTCATGTGTATGTGTTGTGCTGTCTTCCAAGAGCATGGCGAATTTGCTTTCTTATGCAAAATCTTTGCTGCCACTTTCTTTGAGATGTCCTATGAACAAAGTTTTTTGGGCTTTTTTTTGTGCCAAAATTAACACAATAACCATTTATGATGCTAGTGTCAATGACTGAAACTGAGAGATGCACTAGATTTTAATGTTTTAGACAATTTATGCATTTATTGTAGCCTAAAAAAAGAAATAATAGATTTTATTGTATCTGATGTATTCTATTCTATTGCACTCTGTTCCTTTTCTTTTTTTATATATAATTTTTATATATTCTTATTTTATATATATATCTGACATTAACATATATATATATATATATATATATATATATATATCTGTGTTAA